>JBBPMC010000750.1:0-16935 GCA_038090115.1 Strobilomyces echinocephalus
ATTTCAATCAAAAATAGCGATTTAATATTGTAATTTCCCGCATTGGTCATTGTGGGAAATTTCAGTTTATGCATTTGTACCAGAACCTCACTGGAACCAGGGCTTATTTTCGAAAAACACATAGAATTGGTCTGATGAGTTGTATCAACGAAACAGGCCGGTGGAGAGACATCTCTCCCCACTGTCACCAGTTTCCACAACTCGGTCACTCGCCACCTCGCTTCGCTCGGCGGCTCGCTCCCCCCTCCTAACCTAACCTAATTGATTTCGATTGATTTTAACTCCCAGGTGCACTTTATCTCACCTGTGCACTATATATTTGGCAGTGGTAATACATGTATACATTACAAAATCAATGCACATATATTATATAGTGTGCATGATATAGTGTGCATGAAAAGGACAACATGGCACATGTAGAGGAAACATGCCCAGCCATGGATCTGAGAAGCTTGGGAAGGATATTCCCATTACCCATTCCTATATTCATGTGATTGATTTATCTTCTTCATTGTCTAACTGGACTTGACTCCATCTCACATGTGTACTATATGTACTATATCATAAGATGATTTTGAGTTCACTCTAGCTCACAGGTGCATTATATATGTGGTAGTAATGATTATATATATATAGTATACGCGCGAAAAGGCCAATATGGCCTACACACAGAGGTCATCTCCAATGAGGGATCACAGAAGATTCATGGGAAGGATGGGGTAAGTCATGCTCAGCAAGAAATCCAAGGGAATTCATGGGAAGGATGACCCCATCCTTCCGGTTATGAATGTTATCTGCATTCGGGGATCAATCGCTACCCGGGAATCAGCGACAACGAGAGATACAACGGATTCTGCTTGCAAATCTTTCGGATGTCCAAAGAAGAAATGACGTGATGTCATTTCTGAATCTTCCTCCCCGCGCATTGGGATGTCTTGGATCAATGGTTGTCGATATTCAGGTAAGATTTCTCCCCGGTGTTCTGCCCATTTCACCGCACTGTTTATCACAGAAACTCAATTCGATATCCTGCACCACTGACATATCCAAAATTGGCTTTTTCCCATCTCATTCAGGTGATCCGTTGTCATCTGTTTTCATCGAAAAGCTCGACACGCTTCTCAGTTGGGCCGTGACCCCGCTTCAATTCGGACCACATCGTCCTTTCGCCGCCATGACGCTTCTCAGTCAATATTGCGAGCGAACTGCACGCCGCGAACTGCACGCCGCGAACTGCACGCCGCGAACTGTCTTGTTCTACTCTGCACGACTACTTGTTCGATTGGCTGGACACGAGTGAGGTCGCCGCAGACAGCGCTAATCTCAGATTCGTCTCGGCTCTTCTTGGGAAGCTAGTCAAGCGTGGTCTTTTCGACTACGCGGCTTACATTCAAAGGCTCGTTGCGCGCAGCAAGTCGGGCCTTTCATGTTCCGAGGTGACTCGTCCCAGATACTGAAATGCCTGTTTTTGACCGCGTACAACAGCCAGCAGAGTCGGCCTCGAAACACCGCGAGTTCCTGCGCTGGATACCCCTCCACAACATCACATCTGCTTTGGTACATTAGTGCAAGACGATTCTGTACGGCCCGCGTGCGCGCGAGATTCGGGCAGTTCTACCCCTAGTATTTGGAAGTATGCTACCTACTAACAGGACTGCGGCACCTCTGACGTGAGCGATCGATCAGGAACCCTGCACCATGAAGTGACTACTTTGTTGTCTCTGCATGACCGTTGTCATACGGTCGTCCACGCTCCGCGTTTCGAGCAGCAGGTCGAGGTCTTCAAGGAGTGGCTCTTGCCGAACTACAAGAAGTTTACTGGCTCGTGGGTCGTGTGGTCTCACATGGTTTGCTATCTGACCTTTGTAGTTCCGGTAAATTTGAGGAGGCGGCCATCGTTCAAACGTATGGCGGCTCCATGCATTTTGGACATCAGGTGGGTGCTCCTCGTACGTGGTCCCACATTCCGTGATCCATGGTCTGTAGTACATCCTCGACACCCCGGTTCCTACGTGGGGCTTCAGTCATGGACTGAATTACACGACATTCAAGTGGTACATGGCGGCGTTCCTCGCACTCACGCGAGCGATTAGTACTGATTTGACCTTGTCTTGCCTGACAATTGGAACGAAGGAGGACTTCAACTTGACGGTGACCATCCACCATAGCGGCTCGATGGACGGAAAGGAAGTCGTTCAGGTCTGTCTGGGAGTCGTCCGCGTTTCTCAAGGCTGACCATCCCCCCCTTCGACTCAGGTCTACATGATGGACCTCTTCAGTTCTGTCTTCACGCCGAACAAACAGCTGGTCTGGTTCACCAAGGTCGACATCGTGTGAGTGCGCTTTCCTCGGACCCTCGACCGGGGGTCTTGCCCAAACTCTTCTGTCCTCTTGGCTGACGTGGTGCGTGTAGCGCGAGACAATCGCAGCTCGCTGTGTGGACTCTGAGGTGCGTTTTTTTTGTCGCGCTGAAACGATGAGACTGACATCGGGACCGTCGGTTCCTCCGCTAGCAACGAGTGGGTTGTTGAACCCGGGAACTTCACCATCTACGTCGGCACGAGTGAGGAGGTGTATCTCAACGCGACGCTCTTGGTGCAATGGACGTCGGACGTTTCGATCAGCCGATACCCCGGTGGTTCGGTTTTCTTTGGTTGACTGGAGGTCGGATACGGTCGCTCGTTTACAGTAATTATTATTATTATTACCACCGGTGAAGATTCTGAGTACAGTCCTCATGAGATAATTTATACGCCCAACCCTCTGCTGAGCCTGATGAAACCATCCTTGATGGATGGATCTTGGACGCCAGGGTCACTCGTACGATCCAACTGATTAGCTGACGGTATTTCTGCGGAGAGCACCTCATCAACCGATTTCCTCACCGTGTTGTGCGATTGATCTAAGGGTAGAATCGCCCAGGCTGCAGGCCCCCTGCGGTAGACATCAGAGAACTGAAAAAAGAAAGGGGTAGAGTTTGGGCAGAGTGTATCCCAGAGATGCAAAGGTGCAGACTGAACTGAATGAAAGACGTTGAGAATTGAACTAAAGCGAGCCAGGGAGGGGGCTCGATCAGTCTAATGACATGCGACTTTTGCGGCGCATGTGTTCAGCGGCAAAGGGCATCGACCTGAAGAGTGCCAGACTGTCAGCATCTGGGATAGCGGGGAGAAATCGGAATCACCTCTTCCAGTGATGTCCGCCATTCCAACCCCCGCTGGACGCAGTCGGCAAAGTGGTGACGGTGACTGTGGCCAGGGTACAACACGTACAAGTGGGAGTAGAACTCGCCGACCTAGCTGCACCGGTCGATGCCGCCGAAGCCGAACTTGCGGTCGAAGCCTGAGTTTCCAATCCTGCCGCGCTAGTCGTCGCCGCCAAAGAAGCTGAAGTCGAAGTGGCCGACCCAGCCGCGCTGGCGGTCGCCGCCGAAGGTGCCGAACCCGCGCAGGACGGCTGTTGCAAACGCACGCCAGTTAGACTCGGACAGTCGGAAGCGGTCCTGACAGAAGCAGAAGAGACGACCATCGACGCGGAAGAGGAACCAGAACCAGAAGCCGACGAGGCTGCGCTCACACCGCCGCCCGTATGCTAGACACGATCGCGTGTACATCAGCCAATCGTGGGATGATGGCAACCAAGGGAGCGTACCCAGCCTAGGATCTGCTGCAATGATTGAATATTGATGGTGGCGGCCGTGACGACGCCGTTGCCGTCCATGGCAAGAGTGACTGGATTCACGACGTTCAATAACCCAATGCATCCGAGGCCCGTGTTCTGCATCAGAGAGGGATGAGACACAGCAACGACGACCGCGCACCAGGGGCAGGCCCGAAGGATGCGGAGAATCTCATCGCGAGGAACGTGAATAAGTTGTTCGCCGTTCCAGGAGCGGGCGAGCCAGAATTCGTAAATAGCTGCTGGTTGTCATTGATGAAGATGCCGACTGACTTATTTGTTGGCTGCAAAGAGGGAGACCGACAGACAAGGAGACGGTGACTCGAAAGTCACAAACCAATAGGTCGCAGCTGATGCATTCGCGCTGTCTGCTTGTAGTTGACCTAGTACCATCACGGTAAAGGTTCACTTTTTGAAGTGATTGTTCTCCGTTGACAAGAACCATTGGGTCATTCAGTGGCACCAGCGCAGGCCCGCCAGCAGGAGGGAAAAAGTTGGCCAGAAGCTCCTACATCTCAAGGCATCAGAATAGAACGACACAGTTGGATAACGATACAAACGTCGGTAGCAAGCGGGCCCTGCCCAATCGGGCAAGTTGGACAAGGATTTTGGTAGGGGGTACAACCAAGTGGAGGATCGATGAATTGGGTGATGAGCGCATTGTCGGAAGCTGGTGTCATGAATACTACGGATCGCCGAATCATATATCCTAGCTCACCGTTCGTCAATTCCTGCGCGTTGGGATTGACTTTGTTGTTACCGGGAGTATCCTGGGCAAGCGTGTTGTCACCGATGAGAAGATACGTCGTGATTATGTTGTCGGATTGATCCTTTCGGAGGTGATGGTTACGAAAATGCTTGGTGAGTCAGGTAGGGAAACACTTGCCTGGTCGACAATGCGGAAATCGTGAGTTGTAGGGCATGCTTGGCCATTCGTTCCAGTGCCGGGTGCTGGAAGCTTGATGAGACCTTGGGACACCGCAGCCTTTGTGGGAGCGCAAGCAGTGCCAGCTCTCGTTCGAAGAAAAGGTTATTTCGCGTTCCATGTTGTGGCTCGGCTGTTGACGTCGGTCTCCAGAGTCGCCTGCTCGCCATTGCTCGGCAGCGAACCTCAAATCCCGGCGTCAGGAAGCCTGGTCCAGGAGGACCTCAAGGTCCTGCTCCTCCAACCTCGCCCCGGGCCCCATGCATGAAGCTTGGCGGCCAACGTCTACCTGGTCAGCAGCAGCCTCCTCAACAAGTCCCCGGTCAATAGCCGCAGCAACAACGACAACAACCGCTGCAGCAACAGATCAAGCGCAATAGTACGTCGCCAGGTGAGGACGTATGATTTTTCGTCTCGTGTTTTCCCGTCTGTCAAGCGGCAAATTATCGCTGTTGGGCAGTTGACCGTGCCGAGACATTGCGTCAGATCAGCCGGAAATGCGTACGGCGCCCTTCGGTCAGCATGGATCATGGACCACCCTTCGGATTCTCTCATCAGCTACTGCGACCAGGGCCGGGATTCATACCTGGTCATATAAACAACTTCCTTCCCCACGGCCCGCCAGGGATGGCCAACATGGGTCTGCCCATGGCCGCTCAACAGATCTCCGGGAACGCGATGAGTCCGGGGATGGGCGGTCCTCGGCCAAACATGAGAGGGGTTAGTCCGACTCGTGTCTCTCTCTGTGTTGCGCGTTGAGAACCGTACCCACGCAGGATCATCAAGGCGTTCACGCGGTCACAAAGGGCCTCGCCATGGCGAATCTGAGGCGGCACGGGAACTCCCACTCCCGGTGATCCTCCGTTCAACTCGGGCGGAAGACAGCCTCCATTTTCAGGCCTGCAAAACAACCGCCTCGGACTAAACAAGCCCATGGGTGGAATGCTGCCTCCACCCTCACCAGCGGGGGTCCCCCCAAGGAGCAAACCAAGGACGTGAAGACCGATGGATCGCCACGGAACTGGCAACCACCGAATCCCGCGTCTGGCGCACAAGGGCCTCCAAACGCGAGCGGGGGTACCACTGCATAACCGACGCCGAGCGGGACGAGCAGTATGACGGCCCCTTCGCCGTCTGGTGGCGAATGGAATGCCGACGATTAATATGGCGGCACAACCGACAACATCGTTGCCCGAAATGCCGCCCAACTTCCTCACGTCGGAATTCATGCAATCGGCGGCGAACACGTTGGACGACTTCGACACGCAAGGACTACTTAGGCCTGAGGAAGGGGTGGTGAACTCTGAAGATTTTGGCAAGTGGTTTATAATTTAGACGATCTAGAGATGAAGTGAGCGAAGGGAGAAGAGAAGATGGGAATCGGAAGGAAGAAGAAAGGGTGCGATGCGTGAGGGGGCACCACGATACCAGCTATCGTCAGTCCACTCTCTCTTCCGTTGTCGTTTGCGCGTTTTCTCTTTTTTGTCTTTTCCTCTGTATCCTCCTCCGCTCCGGCTTGCGCCATCTATCGTCCGTTCTTTTTGATGTGCATACGTACTCTAACCCGTGCTTGTTTCGCCGCCAGCCCCCGCGGAATCTTGTTCTCTTATGTACGCTGTTTGTCTTTCTGTCATCAAAAATTTCTCTTCCTGTGGTATCACGGCGGCTCTTTTTTTTATCCTTGTTTCCTCCCTCCTCGCTGTGTTTTCGCCTCCCGTGTTGTTTCGCTCGCTGCTCCCATCCGCCTGTATTAGTACATGAATTACCTTGTTTACTACAAGGTCACTCCACTTGGAATTAGTGGCTGTGTGTCATGCAATTTTGACCCCGTTTTCTTCCGAGCAAGTTTCCTACTCCGAATGCCCCGGACGGAACGCGCATGATCCCCTCAGCCGCGACCTGGAAGCACTCTCCGCGCTTTATCACAACTGCGAATTAGTGGTTGTGTCCACAGATTTTGCACCGTTTTTTTCCGAGGTACATTCCGAATTTCTCCGGCATTCTTATCTTGACACTCTAAGTGCGCTTTCCGAAGCTTCCTGTTTGATATGCTGCCACCACTGCGTCGTTAAGCTATCCAATTCTTCCAGACACTCATCTTCGTCCTGCAAGTGCTCGTTTGAATGTGTGCTGCGGACATGGGTTGCTACGAACGTGTGGATCACGCGGGAAAGAGAGAGAATAGTACAGAATCTCAATAATAGATCCATGTAACTAAGGATGAAATGAGGGAGACGACTCAGTGAGTGCTCTCAATTGAGCAGGGATAGCGGGCTGACGGATGAATATTCAGGCTCGAATCGACGTGACAAGAGAAGTGATGGTGCGAACAGATAGTACAGTACTATGGCAGGGTTGAATAGAGGTCGTCGGCGTAATTCTGCATCATATGCCATAAACACTCGCTCGTGGTCATGGTGAGAGCAACGAGAAAGCGTCCACGTTCAAACGGACACATGGCGGAAGCGACTGGAGTGCTCATGCTCTAATAAGTATGGCAGCAACAGGTTATCTAATAGACGTGATTAGAGCAGCAGGCAAGTATCTTGAATCGAAGAGCCACAGCGAGGGTGTCCGGAGAGCTCCTGCCAGTGAGCTGGAATGGAGGCTGTAGGAGCGATGGGTGACCCTCTGGTGTGGAAGACAAGGGATGAGCTGGGCCCTGATTGATTGCTGTCACAGGGTAGAGAAGGAACCTCAGGCTGTGGCCTTGATGGATCAAACGAACATTACCAGGCAAGAAGATGTCTCCGAGACAAGTCCCGGACATCACCGAGGAATTGTGTGGGTAGCCACTTTGCGTTTTGGGGGAACATAGACCAATCAGGGGTTCAGACCGCTCGTTTTGGTCCACCAAGGAGTTGGACTGTGGGATTGGTAAAAAGAGTGGAAGCGGAGCATGCTGCAAGCCTTGGGTGAGTGTGTGAGACCTGGCAAGGAGGAACAAGGGAAAGGGGACGTGAGACGGAAGCTGTAGCAGTGAAGAACACAGCATGCAGTAGGGCAACAGACAAGCGACATGTTGTGCGCCGTTCCGTTTCCGAGAAAGGAGATTGTATCGACACTCCACGGAGCGTCTCTCGCAGATGATGCAGGAAGAGCAATACAGGGAGAATCTCAACCCGTGGAGCAACAGATGTCGTTGCCATGTGCTGCAAAGCGCTTTGTTTTTATGACCGCATAACTGTCAATGGACCAGACAGAGGAAGGTTGTAGAGCATGTACCCACATTACTTTTTGAGGGAACGTAGACCAATCAGTAGACCAATCAGGGGATTCGTGTGACCTGGGTGCGGGTGCAGTGGAACGGACCACTCAATTTAGTCTGCCCTGGGGGATTGGTAAAGCGAGAGGGGCTGGGCATGCTGCAAACCTCGGGTTTGTGCGGTGGTAGGACCTGGCAAAGGGGAGCAAGAGAAAAGGGATGTGAGATTCGAGCCCAACACTGTAAACAAGGTACCTGCCGGCGACACGCGCGGCGCTATCCAAGTACCGTATCCCTATTACTTTTGTTCTTCGACCGCGTCAACCCGCTGTATAATGTGGCTGGATTATTACATAATAGGGTCAGTCACTCACCATGAACAACTTCGAGACCTCGCCTGCCGACACACGCAAGCTGCAGACATGGTCGTTGGTAATGTTCCAAAGCTGTCTGATATATTTTGCAACGACAGTGGCCCTGCTATATGTCATCCCGGCTGACTCTAGTGCGATTCGATATGCAGAGCTCCTCGTCCCATTCTTCATCGTGGGCACACTCTCGTCCTGGGCAGTCACTCTCTTGGTCGCTTATTCGAGGGCTTACGTCGGCAGGCCAGGCGGCACTCGGGATCACGTAGTACCATTCGGCCTGTACGTCCTCAACCTCGTCTTGGGGTTCTTGCTCGCCTGGAAGACCTTGCCGGGTGAGTTCATACGTACGTCGTCGTCGTCGAGCACGCCACTCACCAAAGACACACAGGCGGCAGCACCTCGGATCCCTTAGCTCGCTTGTTGTTCCCGCCATACGTTGGCGCCGTCGTAGTCGCCCTCGCTGTTTTCGTGGCGTTCAAGATCTTTCCCGGGATGCTTTTGGATGCCGCTCATTGGGTCCCTCCCAATCTAGATCGACGAACTCACGCGGGAACGGCAGACCACCACCTAATGACGATGGAGGACCTGGTACCACCACCGAACTAGGACAGCATTACCAAACGAAGAAACAACACTACCGAGCAATGACGGAGCGCTACCACTACCCAACGACGATAGTATTACCGAACAACAATAGTGCATTACAAAACAACGAGGGAGCTATACCCACTGCCTGACAGAGTCGAAAAACGAAATATACGAATGCAACGATGGACCCAAGCAAAACCCCCAGATAAGCCACCCCTTGTACGTTGCCTTCTATTGCGGCTGTCGTCGAGTTCACTATTTTTCGTCTCGTTATTAGTACATACGTGACTCAGTGCATTCCGCATACATATATACAAGCACCTTGGAAACAGACGACAGCTGGGACGCAACAGGAGAAAGGGTGAACGAAATGAAGCAAGAAGAGGAAGTGATGCAAAGTTTTGTGAGCAAGCCAGAGTGTCGAGAGACGTCTCAAATAGAAAGTATCACCGGTGTGCACCGTTCGCACAGCTTGAAAGCTTGACGTCGTGAGAATGATGACAGACGAGACGCAGAGGGTAACATGACATGAGCGGGATTCACTCGTTTCGCTCGCTGCTCCCGTTGGTTGAATCGAATCGAAAAGGGAGGTCTGAAATACATGGCGGTTGGACCAGACAGTCCGTGCGTCGAACAAGTTCCCGATGCGTCCCTCGCTAAGGGTAAGACGGTTTGGCCCGCAGGCACCCTGCGGCGGAATAAAAAAGACCCCGAGCGTCGTATTGACGAGACTAACCAGTTAAAGGTTCGTTTATCATGCACCGTGCAATGGATTCGGTCATACTCACCCGATGGCAAAGTCACCATGGTCCCTTCTCACTGGGCCCACCCGTCTCTGAGAGGGTTCAGATCATTGTTGTTGTTGTCGGCGTCGTGCATGGTATAGGGCTTTTCCAAAGCGAGGACAGCGCCCGCGAGCAGGAGAGCAGGCCCGAGGACGAGCTCCATGGCGGCATCTCGAACCACCCATACAGATGTAAGATCCGTGCCCCCGGGCTCGCTCACTTGGCAGGCGCCGACTTCATGATGAGACGTGAGTACAACGCAACGTATTCTTCTCACAGAGAAGACTGTCGAAACCTTACTTTCTACCTTGCAGATGTGAGTAACTACGACCTACGTACATTAATGACCGACTAATTCGTTATGCTCGCAGACGCAGTCGCCATCATCGGTACCGTGACGATGGATCTCGTGTTCGGGTGAGTAGTTGGTTCGTTCCATCTGTTGAGGAGTGCTCATAGCCTTGCCCAATCCCAGTGAGGTAGATCAGTAGAACTGCGTGTGCACTTCATCTCATGAATTTCTTTCCTACATACCTGAATATAACGCTCCATCGAAAAGTATGCTCTTCAGCTGGCTTTGTTGACGCCTTGGGACCTCCCATCGCAACACCACGACCTTTGTTACTGTTAGCGCGAACATTTACTCGCCATGGTGAGCACAATCTACTCGAGGTTGTTTGAACGGGATACAAACTATGACTACGAAAAACAACATGTCGCGAAGGCCGACGCCCCCACGTCCTTGGACACCCACACCTCGTTGCGTTTCCGGGAGGGCCCAGAAGAGGCAGTCGACACGAGCCACGGATTGGGCAGGGGTCCACTGGTAGGTGTCGTGGACAGGCCGGGCGCCAGCGTCGGCTCGGCGGCGGATATCTCCTGAAAGAGGTCACTGCAGGGTGATGCTTGACGTGCCCGAGGCCAAGGAACTGAGTGACTTGAGAGCCACAGGCGCCGCTCCAGGCCTTAATGACACTCGTCTGCCCGTGTGCTGTACTTCGGGCGTGGGGCGACTTGGCCTGCATTATCAACCCGATGTATGTCTTGCAGATCGTCTTCTACCAGTGCCTGCCCTTGGCGTCTCTACCGTCGAGTTCGCCGGGGTTGCGATGCGGGGCGTACAAGTGCGGACAACGTCGACATGTTCAGCGTCGACCAAACCACGTTGATGAAGGAGCTGATCAGGAAGTCGTCTTGACCATGGGAAGAGGGCGTTGGTCGCTCTCGACTGTCGTCGTGTCTATTCTGTCCGTTCTTTAGACTGGCCCATTGTCATTAGAAACAACTATGTATGTACTGACGTTTCTGCCACTGCACGCGGAAATTGCACTCCGGTCTTACCAGTATAAGTACGATAAAGCCGGGCGGACTGGATTGCATCTCCAACAACCTGCGTGATATATGCGAATGTCGCCTCTATGAACAGCGCGTCTTTAGTTTTACGATTATCTGGCGGGTTCCGTGTCCATTCCACGGGGAAAAAAGTATGCTATGATTCTGATTCCGTCTACTGTCCACGAAAGAAAGAGAAAGACAGAAAGACAGAAAAAAAGAAACGAGACGGGCTAGAGCCCCTCCAAGTAACGGCATGCGCGATCGAGTTGTACCGACGTCTCCTTGATCTAGCGCCACGTCAGCCCTCAGCCCAAAACAAGTTCGCGATCGACTCACGTGTGTTCCAGAAAATGGCTCGAAATGATGCCCGGGGACGTCCCACACAGGGATCCCCTCGCCGACCAACGCCTCCCAAGGTCCGACCACGTCGTCCCTCTCCCGGAACCATGCCGCAACCTCGATGTCATCGGGCGCGTACCCTTCCGTGCACCGCAGAAATGCAAGCGGGATCCGCGCGTCCTCAGGTAGACCGGGAACGTACCCCTCCAACAACGCCATATTCTGGCGAAATTGGCGCGCGACGAGCGCCGTCGGCTCGACGGCCATTGTGCCCTGGTCTGGACCCCGGTCTTGGAGGACCCGCTCGATGAGCGCGTCTGTCAACGAGGGCACCGCGGACGGCACAGGCGAGTCGATCAGCACGACACCCTTGATCTGGACGCCCCATCCGACGAGGATCCGGGCGATTTCAAAAGCAACGACGCCACCAAACGACCAGCCTACGAGGACACTATCAGCTGACCAACCAACGAGAGACGCAAAACTAAACTGACCTCCAAGGACAGGCGCAACGCCCCCCGCGTGGCGCTCGATCGCCCTCGCATACATCCCCGCCATCTCTTCAAGCGTACCCCACTCCCCAGCAAAGAACCGCGGATTACCAAGCCCCAACACCTCACGGTGGATTGACGCCAGCCGCTCGTACGCGCTCACGAGCCCGCTCCCGTCGTGCACGAGGTACAGCGGGGCGTGTACCCCGGGACACCGCTGCAGCGCGACGAGGCCCTCTTCACTCGCCTCACCGTCCCATTCTCCCTCGCGCTCCTGCATCTCCCCATCCTCAGTCGGCTTGTCGTCCGCAAAGAACGCGCACAGCGCCTCGACCGTCCCACACCGGCTAAACACGTCGTGCGGCACAGGCCTGTTCAGCGCGACCCTCAACGCCTGCCGGGCCTCGATGGACCCCAGCGAGTCCAGCCCAAGCGACCCGAAATCAGCGTCGCCCCGCATCTCCTCTAGGTCCGCGATCCCGAGCACCTCGACCATGATCTCCCGAATGCGGTCCGCGATCCCGCCAAACACGCCGCCCTCTGAGACCAACGTCTCTGGTGACGCAGGCCCGCTCCACCCCGCGTAGACTTCTTCCCCGTCGCCCACATCTCCCTTGTCCCTGTCCTTGTCCCTGTCCAGGCCAGGACCAGCGCAGAACACGGTACTGAGCGTGTTGGACCGTGATCGACCAAAGATGACGCTGCGCGGCGACGACGGCGCGGCGATCGCGTTCGAGTCTGTCCGCATCCGACTTCTTGCCCCGCACCCCGGATCCGCAGCGATCGCCAACCCGCGGTGCAGACTCGTCAACCGGACCCTACGGAACTGCGCCCCGCGGAGGTGCGCCACGACCACGGGCGGGTCGCTCACGCGGACGGCGATAATGTCTGCGGTGACAAAGTCCCGAGAGGAGAGTCTGTCGTTGGTGCAGTGTACCGTGTAACTCTGCCGTTGATCCACTAGATCGCGTAGGACCTTGAGCGCGGCGACGCCGCTGCATATGTACGCGTCCGAGACGTCACCGCGCAAGTTGACCATGAACCCTGCGACGTGCAGCATCGTGTCAAGAAAGACGGGGTGGGCGCCTAGAGAACTCGCTAGGGAGACGCACGCGACACCCGAGGCGCCGTCGCCACTGACGGTGAGCGACCGAACTGTATGATAGTCTTTCGCGTACTCCACGACCCGAGGAAAGACCACTTCATACGCAGCGTGCGTGTTGAACACTTCTGTCGTTTCTCCAGGGCATGCGAGAGCCTCCGCGCGCCGGGAGACGCTAGTGAGTTCGAGGGCGAGCGTCGACGTCGTCTCCCGAACGGAAGAAAAGCGGAGATCACCGTAGACGTGAACGTGCTCTTCCCGCGAAGTTTCCAAGCTAGACGTGATGCTGAACGAACCCGTGCCATCCTCGTGAACGGCAACATGCGTACGAACGATCAGACGGACCTCGGGACGAAGTACGAGGGGACGCGAAAACTCGGCAGAGCGCAGGACGGGCATGGATCGTCCAAAGTCCAACTCCATGTAGCGTTGCGCGATGACCGCGCCGGCGAGCGCCTGTTCCAGGTACACGGACGCGGGACATAGCGCGTAACCGCCGACCTTGTGCCTCTGCATATAGCCCGCCAGACAGCTGATGGGCGTCTCAAAGATGGCCGCGTTTCCGTTGAGTCGAGACGGATATTGAGACCAACGTGTCAACATCGGGTGGTCGGGGATCTGAGGCTGGAGTGTGGGCTCCGGCGCGACGTTGGCCCCACGAGGTCTGAAAGGCACCCATAACTTCTGCGATTCGAACGGATACGTCGGCAGATCGACGCACGAACAGGGGGTGCATTCGTCGAAGACGCGCCGCCAGTCCACAGGAACGCTCATTCGGTACAGCTGAGCCAAACTGCCCGCCAGCGTGTCCCACGCTGGAGCGTCTCTGAACATCGAAGGAAGGCGCAAGGTCGCGGGTGGAAGCGAAAGAGACGCCTCGATCATGGGCAAACAGACCGCATGTGGACCGACGTCGACCCATGCGGAGATTTGCGAGGGATCCATGTACTGTTCGAGCTGCTGCAGACCCCGCGCGAATAAGACGGGCTCCCGACAGTGTTTCGCAAAGTAGTCGGCTTGAAAGGTAGTACCGTCTCCAACCGGGATGACGGTCCCGTATACGTTAGATGCGATAGGTATTGAGGGAGGATGGACCGGGAGCATCGCAACGTGATCCTTGAGATCGTTCAGGATGGGATCCATGGCCGGAGAATGGAAGCCCAGCGGAACCTGTAAAACAGTCGTCTTGCAGCCAAACTCGGACGTCAGACGCGCCGCCAACGTCTGCAGTTCTTCGACTGGACCAGCGACCACGGAAGAGCCATCTGTGTTGACGCATGCGACCGTGACTTTCGGACATGACGCGTCAGCCGTCAGAATTCCCTGCACCTGTGCAGAAGGAAGGTGGACGGAAACCATGCCCGTTTTTCCGATGGCACACCCTCGGGACATCAAACGAGCTCTCTTCGCTACTATGGACAGCGCGGTCTCGATCGACAGGACGTCGGCCGTCACCATCGCGGCATACTCTCCCAGACTGAAGGCAGTGCTTAGCGCAGGTCCGTGGACGATAAAGGCAAGTCGATGGCTCACCTTTGCCCGATGACCGCGGCGGGAACCACACCCCAATGCTTCCACAGAGTAGCAAGGCCGAACTCCACGGCAAGTATCGCGCACTGATAAGCTTCAAACTCTTCGTCCGCTGTAAGGACGTAGTCGGAATGCTCTGAGGAGATGACTGGGAGTATGCTTGGATAGCCGAGAGAGAGCAGACATCGCTGGCACCGATCGATACAGCTCCTGAATACCGGCGACGTGGCATAAAGAGAACCGCCCATATTGAGATACTGACTTCCCTGTCCAGAAAATACGAATATCACCTGACTGCCGTGAGGTTCGGCGTGGATGATCGGTGCGGTGCCGAGAGCTCGAACAAGCTGGTTCTTGTCCATCGCGGTCACCGCCAATCGGAATGAGTAGAGTTGACGGCGAGCGGTGGCTGTGTATGCAACATCGCAGAAAGGTACATCATGGTTCTGAGCGTCGCCGAGCCATTGCATGTATCGCGACCGCAGTTTTTCGAGTCCGCCTGGAGACTTGGCTGAAATACCGAACACGAAAGACGAATCATCGCAAGGGCGGTCCGGCTTAACGTGTTCCTCGAGGATCAACGCTCCGTTCGAGCCCGAGGCACCAAAGTTGTTGAGCACTGCGACCCGAGGAGCGGATTTGGAACTCCATGGAACTGAAATGGTATCTATGACGGCGTTGTCTACGTCCATTGGAGAGATGAGAGGGTGGAGCGTCTTCAAAGATATTTGTGCCGGAATGAGGTCGTGTCGTAACATCAGCAAGATTTTACAGAGTCCCGCAGCTCCGGATGCCGCCTCCAGGTGGCCGATGTTTGCCTTAATTGACGTGATATGAAGCAGATTTTCTCGCGTTCGTCCCTGCGACAGGACAGAACGGATACTGGAGAGTTCGCACGAATCCCCTGCCTCGGTTCCAGTGCCATGAGCTTCGATGACGCTGACGCGCGTCGGACCAATGCCAGAATTCGAGAGGAGGGACGTAAGGAGATCGACCTGCGTAGGGCTATGAGGATGGGTGATCGATGTCGCCAGGCCGCTCTGATTGACTTCGACGCCTCGGATGACGCCCATGATGTTGTCGTTCTCCGCTATGGCGTCGCTCAAACGCTTTAGGACCAACAGGCAACAACCCTCCCCTCTAGAGTAACCGTCCGCGGACGCATCAAAGCTTTTGCATTGGCCCGATGGGCTCAGGAAATGGCCCCGTTGGAGGCCGGCGAACATCTATCGATCGTTATTCGGGTGAACTGGATGACGCACGACGAACGTACGTTGGGACTCGTCATGATGTTAACGCCACCCGCCAGGGCGGCGTCACAGTCTTTCATCATCAAAGCTCTGCATGCTTGATGAATCGCTATGATGGAAGACGAGCAAGCAGTATCCACCACGACAGAAGGCCCGCCAAACTGCATGGCATACGATATGCGGCCGCTCAAGAACGCCCTCAGCGTACCTGGAGACAACGTTAGTTCGACTCGATCGGATGGGGCAAACAGAAGCCCCACCGGTGCTGTAGTGGATATCAATGTTGTCGGCGAGATTGTCAGCATAGTCTTGTGTCGCTGCTCCGATATAACAGCCAAACGTGGCACGTCGAAAACAGGGCGTGGAATCAGGAACATAGCCTGCGCTCTCCAGCGCTTCGTAGGCCGTATGCAATAGAACGCGTTGCTGGGGGTCCATGCTCCTTGCCTCCCGCGGAGAGATCTTGAAAAACTTGTGGTCGAAATCGGCGAAATCAGACATGAAATTACCCGTTTCGACCTTGAGCTTGAGCTCGCAAGCAGGCGACTCGCCATCAGCCACAGACTGTAGGGGAAGTCGGAAACGGTCCTCCGGGATCTAAATAGATGCATTAGTCTGCTAAAGCTACCTATCAGCCGCGCTAACCTTTGAGACGGTGCTGATACCCCGTTCGAGTACCTGCCATAACTGAGCGGTGCTGGCGGCGCCCGGAGTATGAGCAGCCATGCCAATGACGGCAATAGGCTCTTGCTTCGCAGGGGTGGGAGCGGCTTCGCCACCTGTGTCCGACGTAGCGTCGACGCAGCGTAGTACACATTCAGGGATGGCTCTTTCCAAAGCGCGAAGAGTGCTTGTTCCGGGACCGAGATTGAGGGTGAAAACTCCCACGCTCGGTGGAACAACCGACGCCACCTTCTTTGCGACGAGATCCCAGCTGACAGGATGAACTAGGACCATGTCCAGCACGAGGTGCACGAGGGAAGGGTGATCTGAGCTAGGCGAGGCTACCTCTCCTGATATTGTGGATCTCAAAGGACAACGGAGATCTTGGTAATCCGGGAAGCGGATGTTCCTGTTCTGGATGTCTGCCAAAATCCGGTCGCGGGTGCCTAGATGCAAGTCTGAGTGATAGAGCGCGTCGACTGTTGTTGGATGCACGGTGCAATGCCGAGACACGAAGGTCGAAAATCTGACCAGTAAGTCCGGCAGACCTGACACTGTCATGTTCCTTTCATCAAGGACCGCGGTCACGCGAAGTGCACGGGCCCCGGAATGCTGCAGCGGTATGATCAATGTTAGAGAGAGGGGAAACGACTTCCGGCTTACCTTTTGTTCG
>JBBPMC010000751.1:0-15645 GCA_038090115.1 Strobilomyces echinocephalus
TCGTTGTAATCCGCAATGCGTGAAGGATTTTTCCACTCGTTTTCGTCCTTTGAATCGCCCGCGGACAATACACGCGCGCGATTCGGCCTGGACGCTCGTCCACAACGATCAACCGTTCTGGCGTTCAATTGAAGAATTATACTTTGGTGGGAACGGTGGGGTTTAGCGTTCGTTCTGATTCCCCCACAGTCTTCGTCAATGCTTGTTTCGATGTTTTACGTCGGTTGATGTTGACATCGGCGAAGCGTCGTATTGTCTTGAAAGCTCATTGCATCGATTTCGTGCATGGGGATCCTGCGTTGATGGACCAGAGTCACGTGTGTTCCGGTGAATGTGCATCCTGTTTTGCTTTCCACGTTCATGCGCCGTCTTTACGGCCACAACTTGCGTCGGACTTCTCGTCCTCGTTGCCAGTTTTCGCAAGCGAGCAGTTCAAATATGATCTTATCTGTGATTGGCAGTGGCGACTTCCAATTTCTTCCTCTTGAGTACGCTCTGCCGACGGCCTCCATCCATAACTCTGAGTCTGTTTGTACAGCCAAACATGTTCAGCAAGCAGGGAACATCCGCTTTTCGTTGATCGTATTATACGACGTGCCCCTAAATTCACGTGCGGCCCTTAGCGTCGAAAGAGGTCTGTCCAGGGTATTTTCGCCAGTTTGCGCGGCTCATAGTATGCTGAGAGGCGCTTCGACACTTGCTCCCACCCGATTTCATCCTCTCTTTCGCGGAGGAAGAAGAAGAAAACGCGACACTCATGAGCATCATGTATCGTCTCGCTTATCTCTCGATGCACGGCAGGTGTGTGCATGATCTACCCGTTTCCTTCCACTTAAGATTCTTCAGAGAGTCCGAATACGTCGACTTAAACACTCGAGTCGACATTAGATGTTCATTCGGAGAACTATCGCTCAGCAGCGCCGTCGTGCTTATGTTACACGCACACCTAACTACTACTACTAGTAACCCCTTCCGGGGTGGTGTGTAGTATTTTTCTCTTTACTCTGAATGAATATGTTTCAACCAATTCAACCAATAGTCGTCTTCTACGGTGCGACGGGTTTTTCGGGGGGAGTTACCGCCGGGTCCAGGTTTTGCCCGAAGGGCCGGTACTATCGGAAGACATTTTCATTCGACTTAAACCTAGCAAAATGCGTCGTGATTTCCTGAAACAGGTGTAATGGAACTGTAGTGTTTCCTGAAATGTGGTGTGACTATCATTACCGCATATATTGCCGTAACCTCCCATGATCTGGAAGATTAGACAAAGGCCTGTACACTGTCTTGCCTGCCTATACTTATCAACGGAACATTGACCAAGTCGCCTGATCTCGCAGGCACTCTCGACTGTGTCTGCAGGACGTTGCACTGGCTGGCCTTCACACCGATGGTCTCACATATGCATGGCATGCCTCTTGCTGGTGTACAGCATGCTCAGCTGCATATCAACACACCTACGCCTGCTCCTCGAGAAGAAATTTCTCTCGTCCATCGTCCACTCCTGTGCGGCGGCCAAAGACTCCTTTTCTTCTTCATCTCGCGTACTGCTATCCCGTCGTGTAGCGTGGCCAATGTCGAACGGCTTAGTGTGGGGGGTTTCGACCCTACCATCTGGTGTGACCTACAAGGCCTTGTATTGCCTTGTTAGTCTCTAACATTTTGCTGATGAACTGGTGACCACCAGACTAAAACGATGCTAACGAGCATGCATGGCAAGAGAGACAAGCATGGTCCATACGGTAGATAATCACCGTCTATCACACACTAAGCCGACGGCCAACGTGCCTTTGATCGCACCACTTTGAGCTCGTTCTTGGTTCGCAGGCAAAGAGATCAACGTTGAATGCTATCGAGATGCCCCTAAAAGTACCACCAAATGAATGCGATCACGCGACGCCCAGGCGCCCAAAGCTGGAAGACAATGGAGTCGCTCGTGGTCATGCGTAGGATAACAAGCATGACAGCCACTCCGCTGGTAAGGAAGAAGAGATACCGTGGATAGACTTATTAGCTAATGACTTGTCGTGATGACGCACTGGAGAGTGAAACTGGAATGGAGGAGGTCCATCAAAACATTCGGGTTATTGTGACGACACAAAACGCACGCTGTGTGTCTATCGCAACAATTTACGGAGCGGTAGGCACAGAGTCCAGGACACTATGTGAAGTGACTGTATTTGAACTGGTCAGCAACGTTCATTGTTCAAGGAAATTCATACTCCAGGTCCTTAAGAGCCGACTTGGTGGTGACTTTATCAGACCGCAATAAAGTTACATGCAGGTTGCTCACCGCTCAAAATGGCCATGAGTTTGTCCCAGTGCCCAAGAATCCACATGCAACTACAACCCGGTCTCCGTGTTGGTTATGCATAGAATCTCTGCTCGCGTCAATGTAACCTCAAGCCTCTGGCAGACCTACATGATGCTCCGTCTCGTGGCAGTATCGATCTCTTCACGGCTCACCAATCCCTTTGGTTGATCCACAAGTACTCCTGTGTCATCCTTACGCAACATCGTTGGCCAAACTGTGGCCTTTCTTGCGGGCTTCGCGCAGTAGCCCGTATCAACGACACCACGTGCTCCAACGTTGAGCATTGGACTGAGAGAGTGTTGTCTCGTGGGGCGTACTTGAAGACGAGATTTAACTGTATCGAATCTCGTTGGGTGGCCAGATGCTGTGGCGCCGCAGATGTCTGATGCTTTCGCCATCTGCTGCTAAGAACGACGTGTATAATGATCTCCCCGACACAATTCGCGGTGCAAGTCCGTAAATATGGGGTCAGTAAGAAAATGTGAGTGCACCAATCAGGCTCCAAGGAACGCATTACTTGCCATTTGTGGCACCAAACGAGATAACGGTGTGTGGGTGTCTCGCGTAAGGAAGCAAATTTTATGTAAATGAGTCGAGGATAAAGCAGACCAAAGTGTGTGATTGATCCCGCATCGCCAACTTCGAGTCTACAGTAACCGACGACGTTACCGAAAATACAATTCCCAGGGCATGCCCGCAGCTCGTCCTTCGCCAGTCAGCTTTCCCGAGGAAACTACGATCAAGGAACGGACTCTGGACAAATTACTGTCGAAAAGAAGCTATGTCGATTCCAGTTTGAATGTCCTTGTGTTGCTACAAGGGGAGAATACGCCTGATCTTGCAGTGCACGTGCCAGAAAGATATTCCAAGATCCTCCAGATTATATGTTACAGGTATAAGATTTATTCTGGAACTCAACGATCAACAGTGCTCACCTCTCCCCTTCATCGATCGGTATACAGATACGATGTTTATAAGCATGCGGCTATAACAATAAAAGCCACCAGGACTGGCTGCGACACGAAATGTGCTACGCAGCAGCTCGCCCGTATCTTGCACTATTTGGATGCTGTACGCGCTGCCTATATGGCGTGTGTTCGCCGGGGCAACGCTCTCGACGATGCTTGGTTTTGCCCTGAACTCGACTACCATGTATGGCTGGACGTGTTCCAAGGAACATACCACGAAGATGCGCGCAAAGCAATGGAGAATGAGAAAGGAATTACCTTCAAGTATGTACTGCAAAGGAAAGAGCCTGACATCTGGTCCTCGAGTAAGTTGTCCTGTTAAATATCTGCGCCACGACTTCTAACTGTGTTCATTTTATGCAGTCGACTGGGATAAATACAGTAAACGTCACAACGCACGCTTTGACATGTGTGGTTTCGGGATCACAGTTGGTAAAAAGAACCCACCTGCGCCACAAGCTGCGAATGACTTCGCGAAAGCGATCGTCAGTGATTTACAGGCCATTGAAAGGGAATCAAAAGGGAAGCGGAAGATGACTAGACAATCGGGTGATATTAAAGCGGTCTCTGGGAAGCAGAAGGAAACGACTGGAAGGAACGCGATCGAGGACGAGGCCAGCGTGCCTACTAGAGAAACGACACGGATGCCAGAAATGCTAGTGCAGGTTGGCGCGGAAGAATTCGACGACGAGTCAATCATTCTACACGCGACCGATGCAGAAGAAAAGCAGAACGTAAGTACTTGCACCGCGCTGCACCATCGGCCACATTACTTTTGTCTCACCGTCTTTTTTTAATTCATTCATCCTCCACAGCGAAGCTCCCCCATGGGAAGCATGCATCGAAAAATTGCAACTACATCCCACACGGTGATCACTGGAGCCGACGTTTGGCACAAGCGGTTCGGATTATTACATACGTCTATTCGCAACCGGCTGACTCACATCTGCAACGTCAACTTGGACGAGATAAAAGATGTTGACAGCCTGGAGTCCTGGTACCAGTCGATCGACACCACTCATCCATTCGCGTCCGAGATATTCGGTTACGTGCTCATCCTCAGGTCCATTGCAAAGCTGGAGCATGGAATCGAGGAGGATCTCCAGCTAGCCATTGCCACAATCGGCAAAGAGTCAGTGACACAGCCAGCTCATGAAGGGAATTCGAAAGTTCAGAAATCCGATCAGAACAAGATTCATTGTGGATCCAATAGTGGCAATGGCTGTCAGAGCAACAATAGAAGTGCGCAGGGAGCATTGGAAAATGAGACGCAGTCACTCCTTGCAATGATGGGTGGGGACACTTGGATTGTCAATGAACTCGACTTGGAGCCGTTTGTGGAAGGCTCCAGATATGGCACTACTTTCTGCGATGACAGCACGATAACTGGAGATGCGGCCGCGGCGGTGAAACGCAAGAGGGTGCACTCGACAGCATCAATATCGTCCGAGGTTAGCATTCATACGAATTCTCGCTGTATGCTTGCTGAACGTACAACAGCAGAATACTACCCCAAAGAAAAACAAAGATTGTAGTGTCACACAAAACCCATTGATGACCCTCACGATGGACTCAATATTTAATTTTCCCGAAGATATACCTGATAGTAGTGTTGATATTGCCCAGTAGCGCTCTCTCCCAAAACGGAGCCTAATAGATGATAGCTTCACTATGGGCCCACAATACTATTTATTTAGTCTCCAGGGAGAGATTGGTTTGTCTTCGTACTCAATATATGTACTATAGTCATTTTCTATGAAGTATTACCGATCTTCCACAGATGACGAGATCTATATCGATAAAGAATGGCAGTACGAAGACTTTTCGTCGCCAAGATGTTGGATATCTACTGGTTCCCAGTACTGGCAAATCTAGAGTCACAGGAGAGAAGTAGTGCATGTCGCGAGATGGCACGGCTCTCACCTAGATTATTTCCTGAAACGGAAAGGTTACATGCCATCTTTTCGTCGACATTCCTTGAATCCTGTCACTGCGCGGCGCTTATTAACAGGGAGCCATGATGGGTTGCTGGTAAGTAGTCCATGATCATGACCACTTCTTCGCAATACCAGCGTGCATTGGCGCCACCAGACAATTGCTACGCCGATGTGCCAAGTGGCAAGGCCGCAACGAAGGAAACCAACCCCTTAGGAGCGCGTTGGTTTACTGCTCCAGAACCTGACGCTCAAACTTCAAACGCTCCGTCGCAAGCAAGCTACTCCTCTCCATCGGCGTTGATAGCAGACTACTATAGTCCTTGCAAGAACCTCATCCTAAACGACAAGAAGACACGGTCATCCTGCATTGTGAACTTCAACTGGAAAATTTATCGTCTCCGTATTTGCCTCTGGATCTATGGCAGAGTGTTCCCCAAAGATTGTCATGGTATGTACCAACACTTCACAGGGGCCACATCAACACCTGCATCGCCCACGTCAAAGATTGGCGTCCCAGCGTCGTTCTCGACCGCTCGCCCTTTCCACTTTCTCTCTCGCAGAACTTGCTTCCCGTTAAAAGTGACCTCGTCCACGTCTCCGCAGGATATACACTTCATGGGGATGTTCTCTTCTGTATCACCAGCATTGTTCGACAGCGTATGCGCCATTTGCGAAGTCCCAACTACAGATCTGTGCCAAATCAAGAGGATGGCCGGGCAAAAATGCCATGGGGCCATCGCTGCGTTACAACACATTGTCGACGTGCTCGCGCCAGTCCCACTCGCTGGGTGCACAGTTGCGAAAATGCAACGCAGCTACTCACAGACTAGCTGCGTTTTGGTCTCCCCCGGCGTCGTGGGCGGAGGTCCAGGTCTGAGGGAAGCTCTCGTCGTCCATCATCAGGGGCTTCACATCGTCCCAGACGCTGCTCTGGAAGCACGCGGAGCCATCCAGGACAGAAGAGTCGACGCCAATGAACCGGAGGATCACCAAGATGTGCTGGATCCCCGACGCTCGCCCAGCGCCCCTGTTGGATATCTGAGCCATAATGCTTGCCTAGCGGCCCTGCAGTGTCTAGTGAAGCCTTCACGCTCGCACAACACACAAGCTATGTCCAACCGATCCAGAACTCCCTACGAGCCAGAACGCTCATGAGTCGCCCCATCGCGTCATTACAAGCCCCATGGCTCCCCGGTTGAATCGACTTAACCCAAATTTGGAGTGCAAACGCTCGCTGTTGCGCTCGACGCGCCTTCCGGAGCCAGGTGCTAACCTCCACCGTGTGATTGCAGACCCATGCGCTCACCGTCTCGTGAAACGACACGCCAGCGACCTCCCCAATGTACGAGGTGACAGCGGCCCGTGTTCGAACAAAGATGAATAGGTAGCACACACATGGCGCGCAGTCCAACACGTCCGCGTCCTATACCGCCGAAGTTACCCCCGCCACAACCTGCATAGTAATCGGAGTCCCCGTCGACGTCCGCCCAACGACTCGAGGCGCAGAAACAGTCAAGAACTTCATATTTTCTGGTCTGCCGAGGTAATGTCAGGAGGGAATTAATGATGACAGTTCGTCGGTCGACGGAGATTGCTCCGTCGTTTCGATTCCACCGTAGTGGGAATCGCTCCATGGATGATCGAGCACCATTGCTTGTTGAGCTGATCGCATCATCCGACTAGCGAAGGGATATTTAACGTCTTCCGCAACCTGTTGACGGTGATCTCTATGGCTGCGCTAGTCATCACAGCATGAACGTGCGATATCGCTAAGCGGCTGAAAACCACGATCTTGGCCGCGAGACAGCTATCGAAGCTTCCCCCCCGGTCGATGCAAAATGCTTGTGTCCATGATCGAGCGAGCCAAGACGATTGTGTAGAGTGTCTTGAGTCAGATGGCGTCCAGAGCCCTTAACTCCACCTTACCAAGGGGATCGAGGAAAAGTGCCGTGTGGCACAACAGGCAGGGGATCTAAAATCCAGAAAAAGAGAAATGTGCAGCAATGGACATCAGCCTGGCCTGCGGGGTTTAAAAGAAAACCCCTACTGTCGGGAGTAAAAAAATCGCGTTGGCTTCATGTGCCAGGGCCAACCTGCCTACAATGAGGTACTACACGTGCCGATGCACGCGAGGCTGACCCTTACGATCCAACAGACCCCCCCCCATCAAATGACGGTCGTGCTATGCCGATGCATAGGTGGAGTCCCATGGCACGGCTGAAAAGGCAGCCTGATATACAGTGGGTGGCCCGGAAAAGTGGGACAGCGACCAAGGGGCCAACTTGCCTCTGATGAGGTACAATGCGTGCCCATGCGCGCTTGGTTAGCCCGTGTTCGATCTGCGCTCCCAATCCCCTCAAATGAGGGTCGTGCTATGCCGATGCATCGCTGACGCTGAGCAAGACGTTGAATAAATGAATAAATACAAGCCAATCTGTGACTAAGCCGTACCACGTGATTCGTCACGGTTTCGAGCTTGACTCGAAGATGCGCGCCGGTTTGCTCGTATGCAGATTAGCTTATTTTCGCCTCCTTTTTTCGTTGAAACTGGTTCGGTCTCTTCGTCCTCCTTCTTATTTTGTCTGCGTTGGTACCCTTTATTCTACTAATGGGGTCTTGGAGAAATATTTAAAATTAAAATATTTGGAACTAAGAGAATTCAGAATTAGTGTATATACCGCGTGCTGAATTCTCATCGGTTTTCAGGCTCACCGCGGTCGTGGCTGGGACGAACAACCGAGACCTTCGTTCGGCAGTTACTTCAAGTAGTAACGAACGTTGGCACTGATAATGGCAGCCAAGAAACATCAGCTAACCTTCGCACTGCGGAAGCTCTCGAAGTCATTGAAACGACAAACTGCCTGCCTTCGTGAAAATCACAGTGCACGACTCGTCAGTGACCTAGTTAGAGCCTGCCGGAGGCTAAACCGACATGAATCACCCAACAAGCCGTCCCAGAACCGCCCTTGCTGACCATGCAGACAAGACCGCACGATCGGTTGTAAAAGTCCACATCGATGTGCATCAATCGCCAAACACATGGTTGGTATCCTACTACCGAAATACAACCCATATGGGGCTCCAAAAAATGCTGCAAAGAAAAGAATAGCAGCGCTAGGATCACTAAGTGGGATGAGATTCTTTTCGACCCCACTCTTACCGCCAGCTGTACCATAGACGAATGCTACCGCGTGCGCACTGGCTACATCGAGCCCACCGCAGAACCCGCCGTCGGACTTCGCAACCCCCGGCTTGAACGCGGACAACAAATTGATTCCATCACCGTATTCACTGATGGTTCTTGCCTCAATAATGGGACACTAGGCCCCCAAAGCGGCGGTGTGATCTGGGTAGACAGAAACCACCCCATGAACCGAGCGATTTGTGTACCAAGCCCGCACCAGTCCAATCAAACAGGCGAAATCGCTGCCACAGTCGCTCTCCAAATCGCTGACCCAACTACCCCGCTGAAGATTGTGTCTGACCCGAGGTACGTGATCGACTCAAAACCTGGGAAGACAACGGCTGGTCAGATGTAAGCAACCAGCCATGGCTTGAAGCCACTGTCTATCACCTTCGACGGCGAGCCGCCCCTATGAGCTTCAAATGGACTACAGGACACCCAGGTAGTAGGAAAACGAACCATCCGACCGCCTGGCAAACCAAGGAGCACGCAAAGACCGTCCCGACTTAATTGATCTTACCCGATACCGGGCAGGTCACGGAGGTCCACACCCCCTGAAAATTAGGGGGTGCGTAGGAGCATTTTTCCTCGGACCAGCCACCTCAGTTGTTGCCTTAGCGTATTATGTAGAACGAGACTTGTCGGTTGCTACATAATAGTAGCGCTTTTCCAGACAAAAAGAAAAAAAAGTAACAACGAACGCCATGTATATGATACCACGGAGTCGCATTACACACAATTTTCGCCCTGAGTGGCATTGAAAACAAGCTACATCTATCATAGTATGATTTAGTCTGGAATTCTTTACTCGAGTGCACCCGCCGACGATCATGGCTTCCTATACTTCCTCCAGACCTTGAAGAGGTCCTCGTTTTCAAATTGCCACGCGTGTGAAAGAGAAGAACCAGCAGTTTGAGTGCAAGCTGTATTTATGGTTTCCGGGCCATGCTCCCGGCGAACGCTCGCAATGAAAGACGTTTGCACGGTTTTTGAAGAGCAGAATTGTGCTGCCCTGTCCGGGTCTCTTTCGTTGTAATCCGGCTTCAGCTCTCAAATGAGACAGCTTGCATGTAGTAGTGAAGAAATGAACTCACCTGAGTATAGGATGACTGCGCTTTTTGAATGTCTTCGAGGATATGGAGAACACGACACGCAGTGCCTGTAAGCCGGAAGAACTCCCCGAGTAGACGTGTGTTTTGTGTATAGTTTTCCAATGCATCCTTCAAGAGCCGTATACCTAAGAGTTCGTCCCGTTGCTCGATGCTGGATATATCCGAATCCTTTGGAAGAACATCTATACACAGGAGATCCTGCAGGTTCTCCATTGCAATTAGCAAAGCGCCACCCTACACCTCTGTCAATACAGTGTCACCGGCTCGTTAGGTGACAACTCACGCCTGCCCTCATGCCTGACGGTCCTGAGGGTTGCTCTCTGATGTTCCCATCATCCGCCGCTACTTGCATCTTTCGCTTACCCTTGTCCATGGGCATTGCCTCATTCACGTGCTTATCATTGCCTGATTCTTGTAATTCCTACATTGTCTGGTCAGCATGTGTCGTCGTCGCCCTCAGCAGTATCCCCTCGAAATATTTACCCTCGAAAGTATCGACTTGGCCCATGCCTCTGCGGCAGGAGGTGCCTGCGTTCCGATCACGCGATCCAAGGGATAATCAAATCCGCAAAAATCAACTTGCCGGCAGTGGCGCTGCTTGTATGTCACCCAATCCACTGCAAAAGGCCAATAGAATGAGCGCGCACGCGCACGCGTAAATAGATAGACATCACTCACAAATATTATGGATGTCAGTACCTGGTTTCTTTGACGCTATAGCCTCAAAGGTTACCTTGTACTCAGATTGCAGCCATCTTCTAGCCTCGTCGTGATGTTGCCCGTACATATAGTCCAGCCATAGGTAGTAATCGAACGCTGCACACCTCCACTTCTGCATGGAGACTGTGGGAACGGCCCGTACTTCATCTATAAACCTGTCCCTGACACGGTCGAGGTACAAGAGACCGTCAAATAGAATCTTGCAGGCGCGCTTGGACACAGCTATCTGTGGGATTGTGTATTTCTGCAGCTCAAATCTGTAGCTCAAGACGTGAAGGGCTTTCTCGTATACGGATGGAACGGTGATCGCTTCGCCGGCAGGGAGAATTACCATTCTCGTACGGCTATCCGTCGATGTTACATAACTCCCCTTTGATCCAACGGTATTGATAGTTTCTTGTGTGATCGGGGTAGTGTGTGAAAAGGAAATTGGCTTTGCAGTAAAGCTGGGCATGTTCAGGGATTGAGCTGGGTCTGCTTATTGGTAGCACCGCCATGGTCAACCAATCTCGACCAATCATGACCCAGCTCTATCTTTAGACTCCGCCACCGATCCAGACCGAAGCAGGATGGCATGTATTTTATTATGGACTGACAGAGCAAGTCCTACATAACACACAAAGAAGGCGGTCGACCGACGGCAACCGGTCCGAGGAAAAATGCTCTTACGGACGCCCTACATTTGCAGGGGTGGTGTAGACTCTGCACGCTAGCTTGTTACCCCGTTGACAGCAGGGGGTCTAGATAGATTGATACAGTCGACTCCCTTCTAACGTATACCACACATAATGCACACTCCCTTATAACACATACATTTCTGATGTCCCGACGTCCAAATGCAATCTGGGAGAAAGAAAGACCTGTTCGCCAGGTTAGGCACAACCACAGGGCTGGTTCGAGCGCGCAGGATGAATGCTACATAGACATCGACTCGCGTCTCAGCCTTCATGGCGCAACCGTTTGACTTCCATGTTTAGCGCTATTAGCACGCCTATGCCTACCATCCAATGTCGCTCGTCATCTGCCCCTTGAGACGGAAAGTGGCGCTCCCCACATGATGGTCTACCCAAGCGATCGGCCGTCTGTCAACTCTTTCGTCCGGGTCTCAGACCCCTCGGTGGACGATGGAATAATTCTGCAAAGCGACGTGAAACCGGTAAGCATCAGACTGCGCGATGATGGCGTACCGTTGCGTGAATTCTCATCTGCGGCGGTGGCGGCATGCCTGTAGGCTATAGGAGGGAGGGCGAGTTGCGTTCTCCGCGCCATCGGCAGCATCAACTTGCGAGGCCGAAGCAACGCGGAGACTGATCCCATCCAAGGGGCCGTCGCATTCTCTTTACCACCGCACTTTATGATCTTCAATGGCTTTCTGAATCGGTTCAGCGCCAGGCGGCATGACATTGAATCCAGCTTGAATCCGGCAGTGGCGAAGGTGCGCGACTCCTTGGCGATCTCCTTCACCATTTCTTGTTCGACTTCGCCTACGGGCACTGTCACGAAGAAGGCAACAACCTGGACAGTGTGACAGACCTCGACCTTGCTTTGGAAGCATGGCCGGCGAGCATTCCGACGAGAGCGAGGCATGAGATGTAGAGAACACATCTCATCTATTTCTATTTGAGTGTAAGCATCGCGTTAACCTGGGTGTCAAGACCGTGCTGCTCCGAGAGCTGTGATGCGTAGTAAGATGAGGATGCGAGCAGAAAAATCGGAGAGAAAAGCGGCGACGTACGGAACGTATCTCGAGCTCGTTCTCCTCGAAACTGCCGTTGATGAGGGTCGATATAAGGAAGACAATGTGAAGCTTGAGAGCGGCTGCCTCGCCCTCAACCTTCTCCATGGCCCGCTGCATGGGCTCCTCGGTTGTCTTGAGGTCGTCGCCGGCCTTCTTGGCGTGCTCGAGCGTCTTCTGCCGGAGTTGGTGGAGCTCTGCGTGGACCGATTCGAGCTCGTCTATAGGTGGGACGGCGTCAGACTGGGGCAAGGGGGGAACGGCGTGGGTGTGCGCGCACTGCTGCAACCTGGTCGACATAGTGTCGACCGCGGTGGACGCGACAACTTTTCGGTTTCTCTCGGTGTGGACGGTAGTATGTACGTGCTGTGCGGCCGCAGACTGGGCCGCGCCTCGGCGACCGCCGGGGTTCGTCCGTTTCGAGACGAGGTCCGACACCGACACTCCAAGACGTCCTGGGAAGGCGAGAAGACGACGCTGGCGAGGCGACGCACGGGGGCGGGCGTGAAACAAATGATATTCGGCCCACGGTATCGAGCAGGGAAAGGTAGTACACTACATAGCACCTCAACGCATCTCCTCCCCCTGCGGTCATTGTGTATGCTCGTTGTCAAGGGGTTCAAAGTACCTCCTCCAGATCCGAACGACATAAGTCAAGTAGTTGCGCTGTTATCCAATAAATAGTCAAAATTTGGCACTTGGTGGGCAGTCATAGAATACGCCTACAAGACGACATGCTTCAAATACGCGAGAACAGCGGGTAGATTTTCCGACACTGGTCTCTTCGCTGGCGCGTGCCTCTCATAATGTCTCTGATATAGTGAAACTGCTTGAGCAGTGGTCGCAGAATACCCATTCGTCGCAACTGTGGAACAGTGGCGCGAGATCCATTCCTGTAAGTACTGACAAGACTCCCAACCTCTACTAGTTACGGCGTCAGTTTCACCTCGGTTTCCGCCATGTATGGTCCACGTTGGAGATTGGAGGATCGTACCATGCACTAAACGCTGGGCGTCAAGGCAGCTCCGCTTTGCCCGCCAAATTGTGGTTGGCATCGTCGATGAACTCTGCAGAGTTGCTTATGACACCTGAGAAAGCAGTTCCTTTGAGATGGCCCCACTCAAAACATTGTGATACAGGGCAATGTCGTGCGACGAGAATCGATATTCCATCCAGAGGCGTTCGTTCCAGAGAGATTTTTGAATTCGGACAGAACGACGATTCATTGGCGTGGAGCGTCTGCCATTGCCAGATTACACCGTCCGCGACCCGGAATTCGTGCCTTCAAACGTGACCAGGAAGGAGAGTTGATCAGAATCGTGAGGAATATCTCTTCCGAGGCCGGGCTGTAGATAACTGTCAACGATGGGCCCGGGCCAGGTATCTGCCCTCTCGGCGTCGCTTCGCTGTTCCACGTACCTTGGGACCCCAGGTATCAGGTCCTGTCTGGATACTACTCGAAGCGCTCGCGAGTGATTCTGGCACTGCCGTCGAGTATTCACTTCCTGTGCGGCGGTATACAGGAAGAGAAGTAGAGAAGTTAAGCTTGAAACATATCGTGAGTCGAGATGAGAAGGCTATTCGTAGTGTTTATAAGGTGGTACTTACCTTGCTGTCAGCGGACAATAGCCCTTGATTTATCTCCATGGAGAGGGTCATTGCATGCCTGTCAATTCTAGCTGCGATGGTCACGATGACTGTGATTTGGTTCATTCGGGGCCCCGATGATGCGAAGGGACACCCTCGACCTACCCCACTTCCTCTCATTGGCAGTGCCCTCTCTATCAACATGCAGGAACCGTGGCTGACATATACTGCCTGGCGGGCAAAATACGGTAAGTGGTGTGCGGGGCTTCGATATTTGGCTCTGAAAATCGTCATGTCCGGCCGCCGGACAACGATGTGATTCTGCTGAACTCGCGCTCGGGTGCAGTAGAACTGCTCGAGAAGCGATCGCAGATATACTCTGATCGCCCATTCGCCGCAACTGTGGAACCGTGAGCACCTTTCTTGGAGGCACCTGTGCTCGCCGACGATGACTCTCGATGTCTGCTAGTTACGGCATCGGTTTCAGCCTGGCTTTCGCCAAGTACGGTCCAAGCTGGAGACTGGGCCATAGTAACGACTTGACAGTGGATCGGCTCCATGTCATCGATAGGATTCGGGGAACGTACCTCGGGCTAAGTCTGAGAACGTTGGTTGGGATCGTGCTCAATGCACATTATGAGTACCTACTGTGATTCTGTCGGTCAGGTATGGAGAACTACGAGGCTGAGACGCTTCAACTCACATTCGTCGTTCTACCATCTTGCATAACCAAAGGCATGCCCGGGCAGGTGTTGCCCATCCGCGCGCGAGACAAATCTCGAACATGCATGCAATGCGTCCGGCTGATTGTTGTACGAAGACCATGTCTGCGACCAACGCAAATCCTGACCACAACAGACCTAAGTGACAGACGACAAAGAACGGGCCCAGAGGGACCGATCAAGTTCGAGTTGACTTATGGGTTGATCTTGGCAGCAGGCCCGTTAGCGCTCTCTTTGACAGGGATAGGCACGCGCTCCAACAGTTTCGCGAGCTCGATCTTCTCTTCCTGTTGCACCCGCAGGTACCGATGAGCGAGCCTATTTCGCGAAGTCCTCGAAGTATCTTACAGGTAACAACTTGAACTCGTTCGACAGCGCAAACGCCCAGTCGCAAGTCCTGATTGTACATCGAGTTAAGGGTCACGTAGTAGTGTGATGTGATACGACCAAGTTCGGTACTCTGGAATCGACCGGACGAGACCAGGCCATCATCGTTCTCCTGGTAGTCGGTCCCTAGCCCAGGAGACTTGAGCACACGCACGCACCTAGACATAGGTCAGAGAAAAGAAAAGTCCTCAAGCGACTGAAGCACTCACAGATAGTGTATCCAAGCCATTGTACCGCCTTGTCACAGTTCCTGACCGTCCCGGGCATGATCTCCACATTCAGGCTGATCTTCACCGTAGGTGTTGTACTGCTGGCGTCCGGCACGCCTGAGTATTGGAGGACGTCTTGAGAAGACAACTCAACCCAACGCCCCTTTTCGGGATTTATATCGGTGTCCCATTAATGATGACGGTGTGCGCAGGCAGGCTGACACCCCACGCGGGAATGGCTGTGCGGACCAACACCTGTATGGAACTGTCCGCGAAAAACTCCTCGACAAGAGTCCTGCCTTCTCTCGACATGCGGGCGTGATGGGTCGCAATCCGATGGGGAGGTCCCTCAGATGGCTGTCCTTGACGTTCCCGCGCGTGGCGGTGTCGGGTTGGACGAATTGGGTGATGGTCGATGGCCATGTCGCGTATGAACCGCGCCGTCTTGGCTGCTTCTTTGCGCGAATGAACGTGGTTCTTCCCCGGCTGGTCGACGAGCCTCTCGTAGCAAATTTTGTTCGTGACCTGGAACTGCTTGATAGCTTTCTTTTTGGTGACACCGATGAACTGCTGCTGAGGTCCGCAAGGACGGTACGAAGCGTCGAAATAGAACAAGCCCTTCGACTCGTCTACGCAAAGCAAGGTCTTGGTAATTGGACGACGTCATACAGCCCAACGAGACGAACGCAATCTCCAGTCTACTCCATCCTCCGCACGACGACGCTCTCCAGAACAGGACCGCCCTCGTCGTGCCAGAGGGGAATTTCACCGAT
>JBBPMC010000752.1:0-16920 GCA_038090115.1 Strobilomyces echinocephalus
CTGTTGTGTATAAATAGAGGCTCTGTATCAGCCTAAATCAATTCCCTTTCACTGAAGTTCTCCTCTGCAGACCAGTGAGTGATTCCAGTGACAGGCACTGTAAAAATCCCTTGTCTAAACAAAGCAATATCTGGCTAAGGATACAATAATCAGCTATTGTCCCAGCCTATCATCAGTTATCTAGGAAGCACTAGAGCCCCAATCAAAGGACCAATAAGTCAGTCCTACTCTACACCCATCTATCTGCAATCTATCTTCCTGTCCAACTAGGCAAGAGCAAGCCACGGAGCCAAGCCTTTGTCTAGTGTATTTGTGGGACAATCCTTAATCTATCGCTGCATAGAATTGGTTGTTCAATCAGAACCCTCTGAGTGGTCATTCTATTGATTGACACTGTAACTTGTACAAATCTAGTATAAGAATACTTGGAGACTTCGCATCTCCTAAGCACTATGTCTTTGCTACTCCTGACTTCAAGCTTGTATCACATCAGGACCGAGTCCAAACAAGCCCAGAGTATAGCAAGACAATCCCAGAAGTCTAGTCAACCCCTCACACAACCAACCGCCAGCCCCACCGGTAAACCAACAATTCCTTTGAACCTTTGACATCAGGAATACCAAACATCCAGGGATCCATTTGACTAAGTTATTCCACTCACTCAGTTTCTAGTCCACCAATTCTAGTTCCTGTATTGATCTGGGAGGTATTGTTGTCATATCCCCAGCTTATAGTCAGCTTTGGGCCTGGCGGATTGATCGCTTATACAAATCCTAGCAAGTTCGTGGTCGAATCTGAGAACAAACGACACCGGCACTGTTGTTTTACAACACAAGGAACTTCCACCTGTGGTTCTTCAGGATGTTTGGCTTTCGCCACAAGTGGCACACCAGTTGTTATCCATTACAGCTCTTACCCGCAGAGGTTACCGCTGTGCCATCACAAACCAAACCCAAATCTGGGATAGACAAGGAAGGCTCATCATTCAGGCATTTCCCTCTTTGGCGACCTCTCGCCTCCATTGGTTTCAGTCATGCTCGATTATTCCAACTGGATCGGCGAAATCCTTGCAGGATTCTACTTCTTCCAACCTCTGGCATCTTCGCTTAGATCATCTCTCTCAAAATGTTCTCCAGAATGCTCATAAGTTTCTTTTGGGCATACCACCTATGGACTCGGACATTGCAGATAAAGACCACCATCGTCTTGGACGCAGTTCAAAGCCTTGTCACAGCTGTCAGCTTGGGAAAGCTACCCAACGGGAGTTTCCAGCTTCTGCTTCTCGCTCTGATCGTGTGTTAGGCCTTGTCCACACCGACTTATGCGAATTTCCTATCCAATCATGTTCCCACGCCAAGTGGATGATTACCTTTTTGGACGACAATTCCAGCTTTGCATCTCTTCACTTCTTGCGAGCCAAGAGTGATGCTGTTCACGCTCTCAAAGATTTGATTGCTTGGGCCGAAGCTCAAACCAGTTTTACGCTTCACACTCTCCATTCGGACCGTGGTGGGGAATACATAAATCATGAGCTGGCTTTGTTCCTCTCATCTCGTGGGATCAAGCACCAAACTTCTGTTCCCTGAACACCACAATAAAACAGTCATGCTGAACGTTTCAATTGAACCATTCTTGAAAAAGCCGAGGCAATGCGCCAGACCGCTTGCTTACCACCTTCATTTTGGCAGGATGCTATTGAAACAGCACTCCATATCTACAATTGCCAACCTCTTCATCGTCACAATTGAAACACACCCTATTCCTTATGGAAAGGAGAGAAACCGGATGTTTCTTACTTCCGGGTGTTTGGAACCCTAGCCTACATCTTCATACCTAAAGAAGACAGGGCACACAAACTTTCGCCCAAAGCAGAAGAAATGACCTTTATTGGTTATGAACAAGGGACCAAAGGCTATCGCTTCTGGTCACCTACGCGAAGACGTGTTGTTGTTTCTTCTACAGCCACGTTTGATAAAGAAGTGTTTCCATACTGTACCAAGAGACTTGTAGACAAACCTAAACCCTTGCCCGATTCCAAGGACAGCTCATCTGATGATGACTCTGATGATCCAGACTCTTCCGATCCTTCTGGCTTGGAACCTTCTCGGAAGGACGCTTCCGACCCTTTTAATATCAATATTCATATGGATGGTCCTCCCAATCAACAAGCTCCTCCTCTGGCAGGATGCCAACAGCCACCTCCTCCAGACATGTCACCAAAAGCATCTGCACCTCCTTCACCCCCTAGACCACCTCCATCACTGTCTGTGCATGATGAAGACATGCGCAGTCCTACTCCTCCACCGCCTAAATGGCTAGCTCCCATTTGTCCCAAACCACAACCTTCTAAGTGGTTTGATCCATCCAAAAGCAGTTCAAGATGTTATGGACCATGGCATACTGGACCGGAGATACTTTGTCCACACCAGAAATGACCTATCCCAGAACCACATCTTCTGGACTCTTCCAAAGAGTTTCCGGAGTCTTCTGAGGATCCGACCGGAAGTACACTTCCAAGATGCAGTAAACGCATTCCCAGACCACGGATCATACCGGATAGCGTCTATGGACAAAGAACTGGTGTTGAAGTAGAGATGGAAGGTGATACTCCTCTTCCGGAACCTTCCGGAAGAACCTCATCGACCTATGAACAAGGAAGAAGACCTAGGAGAGATGTATAGCACGAAATTCTTTAATTGCCTATTTGCAGCTGCTGCACCATCTATTAGCATACTAAGGCAATACAGGGATGTACTTTGTCTTTCAAAGGAAGAACAGAAGAAATGGCATGAAGCCATGCATGAAGAAATATGTTCACTACAAAACCGGAACATATGGGAACTTGTGGATCTTCCACCGGATCATAAACCTATCACAGGGAGATGGGTATATGCTGTCAAAAGCGATGGCCATATCAAGGCTCGCTTTGTTGCCAAAGGCTTTACACAGATTTTCGGAATTGATTTTGAAGAAACCTTTTCATCAGTAGCCAGGTTTGAGATAGTTCATCTCCTTCTCACTCTTGCTGCGCTTGAAGATTGGGAAATCAAAGCGTTGGATGTCAAAACTGCATTCCTTTATGGCGAGCTCGATGAAGAAATCTATATGGAACAACCTGAGGGTTTCAGGGTTAAAGGCGCAGAGACTAAGGTTTGTCATCTGTGAAAGGCTATCTATGGCCTCAAGCAAGCCACCCTTCAATGGAACAAGGCTTTGCACCAATCGTTGCTCAAAATGGGTTTTCAATGGATTCACTCAGATCCAGGTGTCTATGTTCACTTCCACAACAGTGATATCATCATTCTCGTTATATACATAGATGATTCTCTCTTCATGGGATCCAACCCTCACTATCTGTTTCAGAAGAAGAAAGAGTTCATGACTCAATTGGAATGTCAAGATCTTGGAGCTGCAAAGGAATATCTTGGAATGTGGATTACCAGAGACAGGAAAAAGTGTATCCTGCTCTTGGATCAAATTGCATATGCGGAGAAAGTCATTAAACACTTTCGATTAGAAAACTCCAGACCCGCACACACTCCACTCCCTTCCGGCTATATTCCTGCTCCACTCAAAACGAAAACCACACCTGCTCTTCGAAGTCGTTATCAGTCGGTCATTGGATCACTGTTATACATCATGCTTGGAACACACCCTGATCTAGCCTATGCTGTGATCAAGATGTCACAGTTCTCTGCCAATCCTTCTGAAGAACACCTGCAGAAGGTGCTCTATATTGTGCACTACCTAGCAACACATCCTTCACTCTGCATTTGTTACAACGGATCTAGCCTTTCTGGCTTCCTGTCATATTCTGACACTGATTGGGCAGGAGACATCGAAACCAGACGTTCTACTATGGGCTATGCTATATTCCTTGCTGACGGAATAATCTCATGGCTATCCAGACGACAAGAGAAGATTACGTTATCCTCTACAGAAGCCGAATATGTTGGCATGACTGAAGCCGCTAAACAACTTTCATGGATCCGGAACTTGACTTCTGAGATTGGCTTTCAGGTTCCTGTGTTCTCGCTGCTATGTGACAACCAAGGTGCCATCTTTCTCGCTTCTAATCCAGCTCAGGAAGGACGCACTAAACACATCGAACTTCCGGAACACTACATCCAAGAATGTGTCCAAGAAGGCTTACTTCAGCTCTTCTATATCCCCACTGGAGAACAAGTTGCCGACATCTTTACGAAGAATGTCACATGGCAGAAGTTCGAGGATAACTGCAAACGGCTCACCCTCCTTCCGTTCCCATTATAATTCTTTAATCACCATCTCTTCTCTTCTCTTCTCTTCTCTTCTTGCGGACTTCTGACGGCTCTCCGCTGCTTCTCTTCCTCCTTATCAATGGGACTCCGTTCCCTTATCTCGGACGCATTTATTTGCAGCTCCGGTTGAAACTGGAAGATATAAGCAAGCACCCTCGTTCAGCTTTTACTCCATCGCCACTACTCTACAATGGCAGCCATCACCCTCACTATCACCTCCTTCGAGTACAACTCGATCCTCCTCCTCTTCGTCCTGTATCTATTCCTATATTTACCCTCTCCCGTATCTACCACCCCTACCTATTCGTATGGCGTATCCAGAATTACTTTGGGTACATAGGAGTTGCGGGACCGACTACAGTCGGTGAGGAGTGGTGGACCTACGGTGCCACTGCAGTGCCTTCCAGCTGGGAAGGACAGTGTGATGGATGGGGAATGCCGATGTAAGGACAGCCTTAAGAAGACTTCGCTCGCATGATTCGTGAGGTGGAGTGTTGGATTTTACATTTCCCATGTTCTCTTTTTCACTTATCATGTTTGCTTCACATGGACTATTACATAGAGATAAGCTCCTTTTACGCTATTGACTAACGCTTATCTGCCTATAGCATTTTATGCTCATAGTTCAACCTATAGCGTTTATATCTCATATCTTTCATTCTTCCTTTTGGAGATTGTTTCCATCACTGATACAAACAATCTCCGTACGTATATATAGCTTGATCTTCTACCTAAGAATACAAGCTGCTCTTCCCTCTCTTCCAATCATCCCTCACCTGGATATCGAGGACAGCTTCCCAGACCAAGTCTTCAGCGTCATTCCACTTCCGTGAGTTGTCTCTCTCACGAGCTCTCCCTACCAGGCTGTGCCTCTGCAATCAATCGGAAGGTAGCACTTCCAATACTGTTCACTTCTTTACGTTGCAGAATGTTCCAGCATACACTTGTAAGTGACACGTCAGAAGCAAAGTGCAATCCATCCTGAAGAAGAACATTCCGAAGCTGATGGGCAAAAGAGACAGAACATTGCTCTTTTTGATCCGGATGATTAAAACCACCTATCCTGAATGGATCCAGATGAGGAAACGCCCACGAGAGGAATGCCGGGTCATCATCCCAAAGAGGCTCGGTTGCCGTCCAAAGCTGTACAAAATGCCCACTGTCCAAGCAATGAGCAAGCGCCCTTGCCTTTATGACATGACAATTTGAAGGGGTGTGGTTACCTGCAGCATATTCCACAGCCTCCATCACAGGCAACATCCAGTTGTCACAACAGCCCTCCATGAACAGCACCAGATGTGAAGGGCGGTACTCTGCCTCACAGGTTTCATCAGATGCTGGGCCTGAATTTAAACAACCAATTTCCATAGCGCACGGGAGTGCGTTTTCGGCATCTCCATCATACAAGTCATGAATGTTTCGTTCGTCAACGATGACATGACCCCGATACCATGCATTCCACTGAACAAGGAAGTTCACAAGTGTTCGCACGATGCCTTTGTTCACTAACACAGGCTGCAGACGTTCTATGTTGTCCCTTGTAGCCCTTTCTCCTGATGACATGAAAAGGGTGCAGACAGCCTCCCTAATTTTGTCACGTCCCGGAGGAATTACATCCCTCAGTCTCGAAGTATCCTGGGGAAGAACAGCAACATTCCCACGGACAAAGCCCTGGCAAGTGGCATCGTCTCTAGTCATCTGGTGATAAAACAGAAAATCTATTTTAGTTGTCCGAGCCCTGGACACGAGCATCAAGTCGAAAAGGGATGCTCATTTGAAACTTCGTGCCACTGCCTCTGGAAGTTCATCATAGGCATAATATTGGAAATTGGCAATCGCATCGACAGGCATTTTCTCTCTGGCAAGAGATGAAAGGCAAGCCCAGCAGATATCGGCCGAAGTGGGCTGCTCCATGTTGTGTAAGCCCTTTGGACACAGTATTGCATAGTGGAATGCTTCGAGGCAGTAGGTGGTCAGCAATACATGAAACGGCAGACTGTTGTTCTGGAGAAGATGAAGATCAATCGAATCCAATGACACCTCCCAAACCTCCTCAGACTGAAAACGTTGTGCACACACTGCATAGATTCGGAATGAAATTACACTGGGATGCATTTGTTGCTGCCAGTCGCAGATAAGGTCATATTTGAATTGATCAGACGCTAGGAAGGGAAACAAGCTTGCCCTATCCCCCACTCTTACCTGCGGCAGATGATTCTCTGGCTGCTTGTGTCAAAACATGTACTTCGTAGGACACTCATCCACACATGAAAGGTGTTCAGGCAGCATTAACTCACGAAAGGCATGGGAGGAGGGTGGAAGCGCATGAGCAGCAAGGATGAGATCCACCTCTGAAGCACACAGTGTCAGGTGACATAGCTAAGTGTATGAAGCGCGAACAGACATGAGGGAAGGTTCAGAAGTCCCCTCACCAACGACACACCCAACCAGTTCGTATTAAGATAAAGCTATGCTGGATACATTCCTTCAATCACCAGACGTGTCCCAGAATGCACTATCTGCGATGACTAGTGACCACACGCGCACCCGAGCAGGAACCCTGTGCGCTCACTTCAGTACACGAAAACGGAAAGTAAGGTGTACACTACACGACCCACAGGTGTGTGCACGTGACCCCTCCATCATCTCTGATCTCCACATGCAGGTGGGAAAAGATATGTTGTGGAGGCTAGCAAGCGCTCGCATTTGAACCACAGTCATGGCAGGCATCACGCACACGAATTGGGCAATATCATGAAACGTCACAAGCAACAAGGGCCCCGACAGCCACCACTGATGACAGTCCACATCCACAGCACAGTCAAGAGTGTTCAATTCAGCACTGGCATGCAGCCGGGTGTTACGTTTTATTCTCTTTCACACGCCTTTTGGCACGTTACTTCATTTCTCCAACGCTTATCTTGCTTCGCCTCAGTGGCATTCGCTGAAACTCGTAGAACGTTCTACAAGTTTCCATGGATGCTGACGCGTCCCTTTCTTATCTCCTATCTCGCACCTGCCCTAAAGACCTCTGGTCTATATAAACCCACATACTCGCTCATGTATTCCCTAAGCTAGTTCTCCTCAAGTGTACTCCTAGTCCCTCGAATATACCTGCCAGCCTCATCCTTTGTCTCAGAGCGAGTCCTTGCCCTACTCCAGAGTGGGCACTCTCTTTCTGAACCCATTCCACCAAAGTGTCCCTTCGGCAGTCTCCACAGAGCATCCCTCTGTCGAACCCTTTGACCCTACGTTGCTATAGTCAAAGCAACTATGTCAAGGGCCCTTGTTCGCTATAGTCAAAGTGACTTGGAATCCTTGTCCCTTGTATTCAGTCTGCTAGGACTATCAAGGCTATGCTCAACCTTACCCAAGGCCACGCATAACAAAAGAACTAGCTTCTCCCCCTTGCAGCAACTGTCGCTGCTGTGCCGCCAACATATCCTCACACCCCTCTGATCGCTTCTCCATCTGGAGACAATATTGGGAAGACTCGCCAGTCTCCTCCGAACCCCCCGATGATTCAGAATCCACTCTGGAGGAAGAACCCTATGCCGACACCGTCCCTTATCTTGAGGACGAAACCCTTGACCCTACAGCAGAGATCACTGAAAACTTTTCAATCTCCATCATGATCCCCAGAGTTCCCACGCCACCTTCCCCAATGCCCGTTGCACAAACTGGAAGGATCTTTAGTCCACCACCTCCACCCCCCTCATCGCCAATCATGTCCTCCTCCTCATCCAAAACCCGCATGATCGGCCTCGCCAAACCCCCCATCTATGATGGAAGTTCAGACTTGTACGAGGACTGGATCCTGGCTACCCAGATGTACCTCATGACCAATGAGGAAACCTACTCCGACGACACCAAGAAAGTGTCGTTCGCCCTGTCCTTCATGGGAAAGGACTCCACCCTCTCCTTCGCCACCACCTTCTGCCGAAAAGCAGTCGCCGCCTGCCAAAGCGGAGCCAAAGACCCTCTCGGAACATTCCTTGACTTCGAGAAAATGGCTCGCACCCATTTCCTCCAAGAAGACACCGTCACCTCGGCTATCGACTGGCTTGCCACCAAGCGGATGACTAGAAAGAAGGACAGAACCTTCTCCCCCACACTCGTCGAGTATATCTCCGAGTTCCAGAACCACGTAGTCTTGTCAGAGGTTACAAACGAGAAAGTCCTCATTGACTACTTCTCATCAGAAATCCCCATCCCCCTCATGAAACGTGTCAATAGTATGGACACGACCCCGAAGGCCATCGACGAGTGGTATCATAAAACTGTCCACTTCCAAACTCAGTGGGACCGCTCCGACGCCATTGCCTGGCGAAACAAGAATTCTGCCATTCCCCTCCCGCGCACCTCGTACACCACCCCTGCCCCAAAAACTAGGGACCCAGATGCCATGGACGTTGACACTGTCCAACCTAAGAAACTCATGCCACAAGAGTGGCAATGATGTATCGACAAAGGACTTTGTTTCCGCTGTCGTCTTCCTGGACACTCTAGCACCAGTTACCCCCACTTCCAAAGCAACACGCCAAGGAAAGTCCAAAAGGTCAAAAAGGAGGCCTTACATAAGCTTGAAGAAATCGAAGATGACGACGAAGAAGACAATGGGAAGATAGCTAAAGTTGCCTTCTCCGTCATCAACAAGGATTTTTAAATGGGAGAACTAAGTCGACGCTAGTCTCTCCCTCTTCCTCCTCTGTAAACACTGTAACTGTAACTGCTGTATCAAAATCCATGCAAATTCTGATACAAGTTATTGAACCCTCGAATACCATGAAAGTCGTCGACACCCACGCCCTCATCGATAGCGGCGCAGAAATCTCCTGCATCGATTTGGACTTTGTGAAGAAGCATCAACTCCCAAAGACCCGCCTCACCTCCCCCATCCACGTATGAAACGTGAATCAATCCATAAACACTGGTGGAGAGATTCGCTTCTCTACTACCCTCTTCCTTAACATCGAAGGGATCGCCCACAAGGTCCTCTTCTACGTCATGAACTGTGGGTCCGAGAACGTCATCCTCGGACTCCCCTGGCTCCGCGCTGTTAACCCAACCATCAATTGGGCCACACGAGTCCTTTCGATTCCCAAATCTTTGGATCAATCGAAAGAACTCTATGAATCTTACGCCAAAGACACCAAACGCCACGATAACGTCTTCCCTCGTCCTTCCCCTGCTTGCCCTCCTCAGCACGTCAATATTGACGCCGTTGCCTATGAAGGCCTCCGCGAGTACCTCCAATGCGAGGATGAAGCTCGCTACCTCCAAAGCTCCATCAATGTTCGGCATCTCAACCGGATCATTAGATCCAGAAGCCGATTCCTCTCTCCCCTAGCCATGCAAAAGCTAACCATGGCTACGGAGCTTGCCATCACCACCGAAAAAGCCAAACCAAAGGCTGTTCTCCCTCCCGAATACGCCAAATTCACGGAGGTGTTCTCCAAAGAAGCCACTGAACACCTTCCTCCGTCACGCCCCTACGACCACGAGATAAATCTCGATGAGTTGTTTCAGCCCAAGATCGGAAAGATCTATCCCTTGTCCCCCGAGAAAAAGAAAGCCACCAAAGACTTTCTTGATGAAAACCTTAAAGCAGGAAAAATTCGTCCCTCGAACTCTCTCCAGACCTCCCCTTTCTTCTTCGTCAAAAAGAAAGACAGCAAACTCCGCCCCTGCCAAGACTATCGATACGTCAATGAACATACCATTCATGACGCATACCCTCTCCCCCTGATCCCTGACCTCATCAACAAACTCAAAGACGCCAAGGTCTTTACCAAGTTCGATGTACGATGGGGATACAACAACGTTCATATCAAAGACGGACACCAGTGGAAGGCTGCCTTTATCACCCATAAAGGACTCTTCGAACCAATGGTCATGTTCTTTGGCCTCTTCAACTCCCCCGCCATGTTCCAACGCTTCATGAACGACTCTTTCCGCGACCTCATCGCTGAAGGATGGTTGGTCATCTACATGGATGATCTTCTCATCTTCTCCCCCGACACTAAGGTTCATGAAGAACGGACCAAATGGGTCCTCCAACGCATGAAGGAACTCGACCTTCACCTCAAACTCAAGAAATGCACCTTTGCTGCTCCCGAGGTCGAATACCTCGGAATGGTTGTCAAACCCAGTGAGATCTCCATGGATCCCGTCAAACTTGACGGAATCGCCTCCTGGCCCGTCCCCACGAAAGTCAAGGAAGTTCAATCTTTCCTTGGCTTTGCCAACTACTATCGCCGGTTTATTCCAGATTACTCTATGGTCGCTCGCCCCCTCCTCGACCTAACTAAGAAGGACCAACCCTGGCATTGGCCACCACCCTGCCAGAAGGCTTTTGACGAACTCAAACGGTTGTTTCTCTCGCAACCCGTTATCACCCTCCCTGACATCTCCCGACCTTTCGCCATCGCTACCGATGCCTCTGAATGCACCTCCGGTGCAATCCTCCTCCAGACTGATACCAACGGTGACTGGCACCCTTGTTCCTACCTCTCACAAACGTTCACTGCTGCCGAACGAAACTACGATATCTATGATCGCGAACTTCTCGCAATCATCCGTGCCCTCAAATCCTGGAAACACTATCTCCAGGGATCCCCTTTCCCGGTTCAGGTCTTCACTAACCATAAGAACCTCACCTACTTCTGTCAGGCTCAACACCTGAACCGCCACCAAGCCCATTGGCTACTTGACCTCGCGGATTTCGATCTTAAGATGATCCACATCCCCAGTAAACTCCTGGTCGCTCCTGACGCCCTCTCCTGTCGCCCCGATCATTTCCCCTCCACGGGATCTGATAACACTGGTGCAGTCCTTCTCCTGGACTCCCTATTCATCCGCCTTGTGGATGTTGCCCTCCACGAACACATCACCTCCTGCTCCGCCTCTGACCCTATCTTCCTGAACTCCCTTCAGGCCATCCAGGACGATATCCCTCCCACCTTTTGCTCTCGCCTCTCCAATTGGCAACTCTGCAACAACATCCTTACCTACAAAGGACGTATTTACATCCCTGCCGACGACTCCCTCCGCCGCTCTATTGTCGCCCGCTGTCATGATCATGACACCGCAGGTCATCCTGGCGTCTTAAAAACTCGCCAACTCGTCGCTGCCAAATCTTGGTGGCCTGGCCTCGCCCAATTTGTCCATCGCTATGTCGATGGCTGTGCCGCTTGCCAGCAACACAAGGCCAATACTCACCCCACAGTTCCCCCTTTGTCTCCTATTGCCTCCTCCGCTTCTCGCCCCTTCCAACAGGTCTCCTGTGACCTTATCACCGACCTCCCCATCTCCACAGGCTTTGATTCCCTTTTGGTCGTGGTTGACCATGGGCTTACTAAGGGGGTAATTCTTTGCCCCACCAAGAAAACTATCACTGCTGAGGGCATTGCCGCCCTCTTCTTTCATAAAGTCTTCACTCGTTTTGGACTTTACGATAAAATCATCTCAGATCGAGGACCCCAATTCACCTCTACCTTCGCCAGAGAACTGGGGAAAATCCTCCACTATGACATCTCGCTCTCCACCACCTACCACCCTCAGTCCGACAGGGAAACCGAATGAGTTAACCAAGAAGTCAAGACTTATCTCTGCATCTTCTGTGGGAATAGCCCAGCCACGTGGACCGATTCCATCTCCCACACAGAATTTGCCCACAATCACCGACCTCACTCCGTCACCGGCAAATCCACGTTCTTCCTCATGATGGGCTTCAAACCCTGTGCCCTACCTTCCATTCTCCCCGATTCTGACCTCCCCACAGTAGAAGTCTGCCTCAAGGGACTCCTCGCTGCTCGTGATGAAGCCCTTGCCTCCCATGCCCTTGCCCACCAAGTAATGGCCTCCCGCACCACGAAACACTTTACTCCTTTTGAGAAAGGTGCAAAAGTGTGGCTAGAAGCCCATAACCTGAAAAGGTTAATTTCCAACCCGAAGTTCACTCCGAAGCGAGAAGGACCCTTTATGATAACAAAAGTCTTATTGCCCATCACCTACCAACTCCGACTCCCCGCTACGTGGAAGATCCACCCAGTCTTCCATGCTTCCCTCTTATCATCCTATCACGAAAATGATGTACATGGACGGAACTTCCCCACGCCGCCACCAGACCTTGTTGATAACGAGGAAGAATACAAAGTGGAGAAGATTCTCTGCCATAAAGGCGCTCCAACGGCACGCCAGTACCTGATCCAATGGAAAGGGTATTCAGCCAAAGAAGACTCTTGGGTTCCTGAGCAGAACTTGAAACATGCAGCGGAGTTATTACAACTCTATAAGAACCTTCATCCCACCGTGTTCCCCCTTCCCAAGACCTCGTCTTCTACTCCTCACAAATCCCCTCACACAAAAACCATCGCTACCATGTCCATCGGCTTCTCCCCCTCCCAGACCCTCGTCGATGTTGACGAAACCTCGCGCTCCACCTCTGCTGCGAGCAGAGCTGCTGAAACCGTCATCAACGAAATTGTACCTGTTTCCCTGGCATCCACGCCATCTGAATATTTCCCTGCTCCCCACTTCCCTGTCCAATCCGTGGACCTACCCACCTACGCGCATAACCTTTGTGGCGACACCATTGCTGCCCACGAAGCCATTACTCTCGTACAGCAGATCACCGATCCCCGCTTCACCATACTCGTGTCCAGTCACCTGGACCATAACTCCCCTCTCTTCGCGCTGTACCTGGCATTCCTCCAATGTGAACGTCTCTCCCCTCTCACCACCTCCTGGTCCCCTACCACTGCTCGGGCTTCCATAGTCCAAGCTGCCACCCACCAGATCCATCGCCTCCTGAGGCAAGCCCTCCTTGACGCAATGTATCAGCTAAACATGGACGAGTTCATGGCCGAAATTCATCGTTACTCCCTCAACCTAGCACTGGCTAGAGCTCCACCTCTTGAATTCAATGAAGAAACCGAGGCATTCTACGCCTCTCGGGACCCCTCTCCAGTTCCTGTCCCTCCTCCCGCCGTCCACTTCCAGCCAGAACCCCTCACTGCGCTACAAACCTATAACTTAACCCTCTACTCTGACGATGTCCATCCTGTCCTCACCTCCGGCGACCCCCGCTACTCCGCCGCTTGCTTCCGCTGCAGACGCCTCGGCCATTTCCGCACAGAATGTCGCGAATATTGCTGCCCCCACTGCCATGTTTGGGCCCCTGGCCATTGCATGATGAGCTGTAGGCTTCGCTACTGCTCCCCTACCCCAGCCGTTCCCTCTCCAGCCTCCTCATCCTCGGCCAGCTCGTCTTCCTGCTCCTCTCGCTCCACACACTCGGCGCGTATTTCCACCGGAAGACACACTCGCGTTCATTTTCAAGCGCACCGCTCCCCCTCTCCAGGCTTCGATGATTACTATGACAAGTACGACTTTGATGAATCCGCCATCACTAACATGACCGGCTCCCCCGGTCCCTCCTACTCGTCCTTCTGAGGACAACCCTTGAACTTCCCATCCTACCCCCGGATGTTTGGATCTATTCTCTCAGAGCTCGAATGTAATATGGGGGTAATGTTATGTTTTATTCTCTTTCGCATGCCTTTCGGCATGTTACTTCATTTCTCCAACGCTTATCTCGCTTCACCTCAGTGGCATTCGCTGAAACTCGTAGAATGTTCTACAAGTTTCCATGGACGCTGACGCGTCCCTTTTTTATCTCCTATCTCGCACCTGCCCTAAAGACCTCTGGTCTATATAAACCCACGTACTCGCTCATGTATTCCCTAAGCTAGTTCTCCTCAAGTGTACTCCTAGTCTGTCATATACCGTATTCCAAGTCCGCTCCGCCACATTCCGACACACTCCGCCACCAAGAACTCACGAACTCTGCCGCGATCTCACATTAGACGCAACGCCACGCCTTCAGAGTTTCACTCCGCCACCCGTCTCAGTTCCGCTTCCGCTTATGTTCATCCTTGTAATCTCTTTAGTCTTAGTCTCGCCTCTTAGATCCCTCCGCACCTGTGCTCGCCTATGCCGCACAGCTCCGGCTATGTATGTCCCCGACTCCATTCTCCGCTTTCCGGTTATGTCTCTTTCCGACTTACTCATAGCTGTACTCTGTTACTAATGCGATGTCCGCACTCCATATATATAGTTGTAGATACGACCTCTGTACCTTCAGTCTGATTATCGACTAGATATCCTCACTCCGCAACTCAGTCCACTTCGAGTCTCCCCTGTCCTCCCCTCTGTTGTCCTCTCCGCAAATCCGGGACTAACACCATGAGCAGCAAGGGCGCAGCGCTCCGCTTGAGTCGCTGAAGCCGAAGTCCCAAACCCATCCAACCTCTTAGCTCCGACATTATGGAGCTATAGCGGAGTGAGCGGACCCAGTTCTAACACGCCCCTTGTCAGGCGGGGCTAATTGATCTGCCGTCGTCTCACTGGTATATGACGTTCAACCGCATCGACTTGAATAGAGCACTCAAGTATTCATGTCAGGCTTCTGTCCAGGGTGAATGTCTCAGCATATCGTCTCGAGTCCTCGCTCACATGCTGCTCAGACCCTCGAAGTGTTTCCGGACCCTGTTCAACGGCCCTGTACCCCCCTTTAATCTGCTCAACAGAATCGCCCGTGGAATATCGGCCGTCAAGGGCCCTAACAACCGGCCGCATTCCATACGGGCGACACTCATCAAGCCTCTCGAACTCGCCCATTGCAAGGTCCAAGAAGAATAACGTAAGGCTGTCGTCGAGGAGCGCATCCCTGGACCACCTAGTCTGGCAGGGTGACGGCTCTCGACAGAGGATCCTCGACCCCGCAGAAGTCCTCCAGCCTCGGACCAACACTTCCATTCACATGCGCTGTCCACTCTACCGTCAGTTGAGCATGGATTCCATGGACCTTCACAAATCGGACCGGACCGAAAGCACCGCGCAGTAGTACGTACCGTTTGCTCTTTGCGTCATAGCTTATCCATTTCGGCGGTGATTAGTCATGAATTCACTGGCATATAGTCTCTCCTCTTGCAGGGTACTCTTGGACGGTGCGCTGGTTCCGAACTGGATGACGGCAGTCTCAGTTGGTCATGCCACTGGTGACTCAGGTCACTCCCATCCCCACTGGTGCTAGCAGCAGCTGTGTTGACAATTTCTGTATTTGGCAGGAAGTCAGCGTCCCCCTTTTGAAAGCGATCAAAATGGAGCACTTGAAGCGCAGGGAGATTGCCAGCGGGCCAAGCCACTTGATCCGACACCCGTTTTTTCTTCTTTCAACTCTCCTTTCAATCCTTTCCCTCCACTTGTCCACTCGTGGACCACGTGGACCACGGTACCGTGCCAGTAGTCATGGCAGCCTGTCTTCCTTCGTCTGTCATCCATCTTTTCTTTTTTTCGTTTTCCACCCGCCCATGTCTTTCGACCAACTTCCCAGCACTGCAACGTGTTGTTCGATACACTTCACTGCGCACGCCCGACGCGCCTGTTGAAAGGCTAAACAGAGCGCTATGTACAGGTAAGTATAGGCATTCGGTAATGTCTAAGTCGAGATGGCTCACCTCAGCCGCATGCAAAGCAGACCGACTGACTCGGAGGTGGCGACTACGAATGGGGCGGTTAAATACTCGTAGGTACAAACTAGCTATCAAACGGGGTAAACGAACAATGTAAGGGACAACAGAATGTATCATATACGAAAAAGCGCGTAGGCAATGAAATGCGTCGGGCTGTGTGTGCATCATGTGGGACAGCGTCCGGAACTAGTCCGAGCGATGCCTATCCGTACGTGATCGGCGGCGCGCACGCTTGTGTATTCCGACACCCGCGTGACGTGTTGGATCCTCTTGTCTGTGATTTTCGACCTCCAACAAACTTACTAACTAGGGCATGTATGTCTGCCTGTACTTATCATGATGACTGAGGATTATAGTGTAATCCCAAGGTCTGGGCATCCAGATATTTTAGCAGCATTGTCTCGCCAAGTGTGCCAGAGATTACACATCAGTAAATCACCCTTTTCGGGACAGTGACACATTATGACATGTTATGTTACATTGGGTCACAGCATTCACACAGTTGTTACAGCATGTCACAGCACCGCAGCACATTGTGCAGCGCTACAGCGGACGCAGGGCACGCGGCGCGTCACAGTGACAGGCCGCGTCGTACTAGGATAAATCCGTAATTAATGTAGCACTCGTTATCCTAATCCTCGGGGACTTAGGATTTTTTTGCGCATGAGCGTGACACGTGACACTGGCTGAACCAACGTCGTCCATCGTCACTCGTCCATCGTCACTCGCTCGCCCATCGCTCCTACAACGTCTACTCGGGGCCAAACGTTCTCCCACCGCCTCCACCACGTTCATTTGAGCCTTCGGGCTCGTCCGTCGTCCCTACCGTCTACTCGAGCCCGAACGCTCATCCAACGCCCTCGCCCTCCATTTCGGACACCACCGCTCACTCATCGCTCCGACCGTGTCTACACGAGCCCGAACGCTCCAAACGCCCTCCCCGTCGTCCCTACCGTGTCTACTCGAGCTCGAATGCTCATCCAACGCCCTCGCCCTCTATTTTCGGACACCACTCCCCCGTCGCTCCGACCGTGTCTACTCGAGCCCAAACGCTCGCCTAACGCCTTCGCCATCCCTTTTCTGGCGCCACCGCTCGCCCGCCG
>JBBPMC010000753.1:0-16876 GCA_038090115.1 Strobilomyces echinocephalus
ATCCCGGTCCTGCTAGCGCGTGGCGCTCAATAGAGGTATACCGCCGTCTGAAAGAATGATTGCGATTCACTCAGCACAGATCCGAAACCGATATTGAACGCGCACGTACATTCCGTCTCGCGCAGCCCAGTCTCCACCGGGTACTCCTCCATCCGCAACACCACCCGGCTCTGTTTTCCAGGCATCGACGCGCACGCAGACTCGCTAGGCCCGTCGTCCTCTGTCCCGTCGATCACGTTCGTCCGCCTCCTCGGGGGTGTTGGGCCGCGATGGCTTCTTGGGCGGCTTGCTGAGCTCTTTCGGCCCCGTCGACGCGTCCCCGGAAGACATCCCCACCTTGGAGTCAGTAAATGCGCGAGGAACGACCGAAACATCTTGGTCTCCTTGGGGTTGGTGTGATCGACACTCGGACACCGTCTGCAAGTACGTAACCGCAGCGCCTTCAACGCAGGCTGCTCTTTGCACATCTCTCGGAACCTAACATGGCAGGGCGTGAGCTTGGCCCCACCCATCGAAAACGCGAGTGTCTGTACCGCTGTTTCCGAATGAGATATTTGGCCCGTCGCACGACCTCTTTCGGCGCCGCTCTAGATCACCTCGTCAGCCCGACCTCGACCTAAGTTCGAGCACGACTCACCGCACGAGATCCGTCACCCAGAAATCGTCCAATCGCGTCTCCCGCGTCCGCTCCGTCCCCCTCTCCTCGTTCTCCCTGTCCTCGCTCCCGACCCTCGCTTCCCCCGTCCATGTACACTCGTCTTGTCGTACACCAGCTGGTGCGCGTACCTCGGAGCAGGCACGGGCATCTCTGCCCCCGTCCAGTCCTCCCCTGCTTCCTCGCCCGCCTCAGACAGGATCTGCATCTACTTGCCAGGTTTCGTCAGGTCCGCGTATCTATTCGGCGCGTCGGAGCGCAGACGACTGTTGCACCCTCGCCAGTTCGCAAAACCTAGCCAGGCCCGTCAACTCGGCGCGCAGCGAGGAAACAGGGTGTACGCACACGTAGACATCTCTCGACGCCGCGTTCACGACTGTCCTCTGCACGAAACACGCGTCCGGCCCGGCGCTCGTGGTGAAGTTTCCAAAGAGCTCCGCGACAGTGTTGCTCGGGGAGGTACTTGTCGTCGCGCTGTCCTGCGAACACGAAGAGCGTGTGCGTGCGCGAATCGAGCACCATCGAGTGGCCGAACCGCGGAGGCAGCGCCGGCTGTGGTGTGGACGGCGTCGAGAATGCGTGGACGGGTCTGTTCGTCGGGGGTGAATGACGACGTCGGACGCGCACGGGCGGGACTCACTGAAGCAGTTCCCACTCGCTCGTTCGGACGTTACGGCTGTACAACCTCGAGTACTTGGGCAAATCCAAGTCCCCGTCGACGACGCGCTCGCCAGAGACGTACTGCACCTGCGCGTCACAGTCCATCCCATCTGATGGTCGAAGATCAACGGCGGTCCGCCCGACATCTGCGATGCGTCCGTCAGCGCGCATGATCCACGCTAAAAACGAGCCAGGGAACGACTTGCCCGCGTCCAACCCCTCGCGTCTAAAACTCGGAACAATACGCCTCCCTCGCAGCCGACGCGCCCAAGAGGTCGCCTTGGAGGAGGAGGGTGGTGTGGAGAGCCGTCACGATCGGGTGCTCAAGTTATATCTGGGAGCGGGCGAGGATAGAGTGATAAGGAGTGTAAAGGTGCTTGAGGATCTGGCAGAGCACGACGGTTTCGCGGTGCTGTCGAGGTGAAAGAGAGGAGTGAGAGGCCTGTGGGCGCCGACGACGATCGGAGCGCACCTCGTCGTAACGCGCAGTAGGACTGTTCGGTGATCCCGACGTATCAAATGGTGATGTGAAAGCTCTAACCGTGTGTGCTATACTGCCCAGTCAGAACCTGACGTCCACACAGTAAGATACGCACGCACGAGAGAGGTACGATCTTGACGGACCGCGTCAGGAACGGGACGCCGTCCCTGTTGAGGTGCGTGATCGCAAACGCCTGCGAGACAGGGTCGTCCCGGAGTCCCGCGTGAAGGACCTGGACCATGTGGTCCGGGTTGAGGCCGACGTCGAACTTGAGCTCCTTCATGTTGCACGAGTGATCCGAGACCGAGGCGCACGGGGTCAACTACAGGGCGATGGACGAGACAAGTCTAGGGACTAGAACGCACTTCGCTGGAACTGCGCAATAGGGTCGGGTGAGCACCGATCACCGATACTTAGGATCGATCGATCATGTACAGAACTCCTTCGGTGCCATCGAGTCTCTCCAACGCTGAGAGGACTTGCCATGCGTTCGTTTTGCACCACCAGGCGCCGTTCGGTGCAAACCTTCGAGATTGGCTCACGAAGTGCCTCCAGGTCAACAGGGACATAGTCTGTGCCAGAGAAGACATCTGCTAGCAAGCTGAAGCGCTTTGGTGTTTGATAGCGAAGTATCTGTGATGTTGTGAACCTCACCTAGTAAGCAAAGGCACTTCAGCGGCGACCAACTTAGGAACAATGGTCTCCGTGACACTCTGGAAGACGATGATCTGTTCAGAGATGGCATCCGAGGGCCCGTTGACGCTATCCTCGTCCTCTCACTTGGCATTCTGTAGGCGTTCACGCTTGAAGATACCTGCACTGGCAAGCCGAGACGCGCGTTAGCGCAACGTCAGCGGATCACAATAAGGAGACGCGGCCCGACCCAACAGGTGCAGTCTGAGATCGCATACGGCCAGTCGACAAAGCCCGATGACGAGCATGCGTTGTCGTAGGATTCATCAGTCGACATGACCAGCCAGTGCGGCGTCTCTTCCTGGTGGAGCGTGGTAACTGAGGATGCATCTACGTCCAAGTGGCAATAAGCACACTAAGACAGAAGAGGGTATCACCCCACGAGGTCCGCAAGAACCTACATGTATTATTAGTTGCTCCAAGCTATATTTTCCGTGTTCATAGCGTTGTGTGGATGGACGATGAGTGGAAGAAGCGAAGGGCAAAGGGAACAGCAAGCCAGCATGCGGCAGCAACGTGTATCCGGAAGTCCGAGGTCCGATTCGTCGGAGAGCGTCAGGTCCGTGCGCGGTAAATGTTCTGTGGTTACATAACTTGTAATCCACCACTCGAGCTGAAATGGTTGTCGTTGAACGAGTGTGCTTTCCTCTTTCAAACAAGCTGTCCCCGTACTACCCTGTATACATACTACCGTTCAGCTTCACAAAGTGCGCCTCTCGGGTTCGTATCAAACTGGTGTATCGAGCGCTGCTCCTCGACGCCGGTTGATGCATCCACCGACAAGACGTCCTCGCAGCGGGCCATTTACAGCACCGACAGGCATCCATGTATCGCTTTGACAACAACGACAAGTTCATTGTTCAACCTCGGCTGGCTCGTGACTCTCTTTCTGGGACACTAACGCATCGGCACTTTGACTGCGTCGTCCAGCTCAATCATCTGTCTGGTCTCATGCTATATCGGACCGCCACGACCTCACAGCCGGCGGAGAGAAGATCGCTTCCCTACGCAACTTGACAGATGTTCTTCCCTCGTCCTACTTGGCCGACGTGAGTAAGCTGTTAGTCTGTTCGGTGGCCTTCAACCGCTTTCTCTTTAGACTCGCTCCGTAGCAAAAACTAACATCCAGCTGTCTGAAGCCCAGGAAAATACACACGAAGAGAGGGACTTACATGTGTAGGTACATGCAAATCGTTCTTGTTCGTGTTTCAAAGCATTCACTCCCACTAGGCGACGTATCCCCAGAAAAAAATCGTCGAATAACTACGGCGCGACGTCGCCGTCCGATGACGACGAGGACATCCCTGACGAAGACGTCGACGGTGATGTTCCGTTGGCACCGCAACCCGGGTCGACGCACCAACCTCTTCACATGGATGACGAGACGTGGGCACGACGGTTCGTCGCGCGTCTTCGACAGCCGTTTGGTGTAGTCACGCCGACGGGAGGTCATCATAGTGCGGATCCAGGAGTAGGTGTCGTTGGCTTGTATCACGGACAACGCGACGTGTTGTAACTCATTAGATGGACCAACTAGGATTTGAATTGTCAGGAAACGAGCGACGCCCACGCCGACCGGTTGCTGAGCGCCGAGAGGGAGGAAGAGAACAGAGAGGAATTATGCTAGTCGTAGTAGGAACGCTACGCGGGTTCTCGGAACGACACCGCTCGGCATCTCCAGGCTACGACCTCTCATTCAACGTCAACACCGACTAAACTGAGTTCTGCAACGATCTCCCGGCTTTGTGGAGCCAAGTTCGCGCGTATTGTTTGCGGTACCCTGACACATGCCTACGATGACTGAATTTCACTGTATATCCGGGAGATATTATACATTATGCAATGCGCGTGTAAAGAATACATTCAAAGCAATTGATTCCAAATTGATTTCGAAAGAATTTGGAGACAACCGACGAAAACCATGCGATGAAATTTCACGTTTGGAATCATAGTAGCGATGGTCCATGGGGCTGGAAGATGCTTGTGAGTTTATATCGTCGACAGCGCGAGCAAACGTACGCAGGAGTCCTATATTTTGGACTGTTGAACGTCGCGAGCGGGTTGGGGGAGCTGTAGACCTCTGTGGGAGTCGACGCCTAATAGTGCACTTCACTGGAGACGATCATCAAGCGAGAGGTATTCCGAGACGTCTTGCCCGTTCCGGCCATGCGCGGCAAAAGCAGCAACGACAAGAGCACTGCCGAGGTGATTCACTTGAAGGCTGAGAATTACAATCAACTACTTTGCATTTAGAGCATGAAGAAGCACGAACGATGACCCCCAGCTATTGAAGGTCGCTTTGTACACCCTCGACCAAATCCCTGCGTTCATGACCAGTATTTCGAGGCGATCGTCACTCTGAAACCGGTCCGCGAAGCTGACCACCGACGAAAAGTCAGCGAGGTCTACTTTCCAGAGCTCGCACGTCCCGCAGCCCGTGGTCAGTTCGATTTCTGGACCCCGACGGGGATCAGCGTCTGATGAGCGTATCCGTACGACGAGCACGCACCAGTTACGGCTGCCCTTCCCTTGCTCTTGTTGCTACTAGCGACAATGAACTTGCCGGGATTCATGCGCAAAGTGTTTGGCAGCTTCGAAGCCCAGACCAGTGTTGGCTTCGATAACAGCGACCGTCTTGCCGGACAGATCAGTGGTTTCGACGGGAGGTACTCCTTGTTGCTTCGCGCTGCTTGTCCTTGGTGCCATCGGACGACGAGGGATTCAGACTTGAATTGAACACAATCTCTTATCTCCTCGCCCCGGACATAGGCTCTTCCGTTTAGGTTAGCCAGAAGAGTGTTACAATAGACTGAGCCAAGAGGGATGCCGAACACGGCGTAGAGCGTCGTCTAAACGCCGATCAACCAGCGCCGCAGCCAAGCCATGAATAAAAGACCCACTTACTCACCTTACCCTTGCCCTTGCCCGACCCGACGCTGCTGTCCTCCAGCGTGCTGTTCACCGTCGTCAATCATCTCGGGGAGGTGTGGCCGCCCGAGCGCCTAACACAACACCTTTTTATCTTCCTCTACTTAGCCTCAGAAACACCCCCCACACGAAAGAACACGCGACGCACTCGGCGTCTCGTCCCTGAAAAGCGCCTTGAACACGTCCTCGCCCAGATCGACCTGCACCCCATCGTCGATCGTCTGACCCGGCACCTCGCTGAAAACGGGTGACATCATTTGCTCGGTATCAGTACAACGTTCATATGACTCACATGCCCACGATTTGCGCGGGCGACACCATCTCTTGATCCCGACGAGCTAGTCGAATATCGGCCCCGATATCTGGCGTGGCATCAGCCATCGACGCGCGGAAAAAAGAGCCCAGCCGTACCTGACACATCTGCTTCTGGTTCGCGCTCGACGAGTAACAGTACACCGGGAAAAGGTACGCCAGGCACTGGCGCAGCTGCTGGTTCTCGGCCGCATCGGGCGAAAGGTACGCCACCACGAGGCTCTTGCGATCTGCAGCACGCGCATTTCGAGGACTTCGGGCGAGAACTGCACCTGCACCAAGAAGAGCTGGAATAAATTCAGCACCATCCGCTAGAGGCAGGTTCGGTCAACACCATACGTCAGGAATAGCGAGGGGATGAGCTCACGCGGGCAATGAGACAACAAAGTCCGAGACAAACAAGTCCCTTTTCGCGGAGGGCGAGCTCCTTGCGCTTGACGGAGGGTACGATCAACTCGCCTAATATACCCTCCAGCGTCGAGTTTTCTTCAAAGGTCTGCGTATGCCGCGCGAGCAGTCATCTAATGGGGACCCCGTTCACGCGCTCTAGGATGCCGATGCAGAGCGACAAGCACCGGAGGTCGAGCGCGTCTGCTCGCGCTTGTTCCTCCGGCGAGCGTTCCTCGAGCGGTTTCGCCGCCCTGGGCGCCTTGATTGCACTCGAACTCGCATCGTCCTCGACGCCGTCTTCGCCCCCTCGCCCTCCTGCCGCTCGCCCTCATCCCGCAACCTATGCACCACCTCGACGACGACTCGTATCAGGTCCCACTCGCTCGGCGACAACACCCTCAGCACGTCCTGACACCAGAGGACGAACTCGGCGGCGCGCAGATGGTCGTCGAGCTCATCTTCGAGACAGCCCTCGGCGTCGACGTCTTCTTGATACTTTGGTTAGATGAATTCGATCCGAAAGGCGAGGGCGGTCACGACGGGGAGCGACGCGTCGAGCTTGGTTTGGTCGTCGGTAGTGATGCAGTGTTCCACGTACGCGGGGGCCAAAAAGGCCCTCCGAGGCGTCAAGTCTTCCCAGAACGCGTCTTGTGCGCGTCAGAATACGGCGAGGCGACGGAGAGCGCGTAAACGCACCTTTGAACTCGAGTAGGTCGAAAATGCTGAGTAGGGCGTCTTCTGCGGCCGTGTTGGCATTGAGGTCGAACAAGGCGAGAAATTCCATCACATCAGCACATTGGTCGACCCTCTGACGGCGTCGACCCAGGCGCCGAGGAGGGACACGGCGGGCTCCCGGCCGCCCAGTCCGCTACGGACGGTGTGTTCTCTTTGTTTGATGGTCAGAACACGGGGATGGAGGAATCCTGTAGGAGGTCCGTTCGAGGTGCAGTTTTTCTCGAGGATGGCCGAGTAGACGAGCCGAGGCATGACGGTGTCAGTATTGCGTGAACGAGCGAGGAGGGCGTCGATGGTATGTTTTGTGGTGGGCATGTTGAGGAGGGCGGCACGTCTCACTTCGCTGTCGAGGGTGGTTAGACGACCGGATGGCAAGCGAGGGATGGACGTACGTGGCGGGACCACAGCTGAGGGTATCGACGAGGACGTCTACGGCGATCAATTCGTCGTTTGCAAACTCGGAAGGGTCCTCTGAGCCGCATATTAGAGAGTGCGACGGCTGCTTGTATGCATATGGGTGTCTCTTTGTCGTGTATGCATTCGATGAGGGCCGAAAAATGTGGTAGACGTCCTCGCTGTAGAGAAAATCAGTGAGAGTTTTCGGTGAGTGGAGAGGAACGCACTCTATTTCGCCGAGTTGTGCGACCATCTCTGTGAGGAGATGCACGCAGCGATATCGGACGATCTTGTCCTTGGCAACGAATCCTTCGAGGAAAAACTTGGGGAGACGCGCGGCGATGGTGTCGTCGTCCTCGTCGTCATTTTCGTCTTCGTTCTTGACATTTTTGGCTGAAGACCACGTCGACGCGACCCGCGACAGGAAGTGACGCATGCACCATGCAAGTTGAGATAGAGGACGTACGCGCCGACGAACTTGACGATGCGATCCGCTTGTGAGACGCCCTTTTGGACGACGACGCGACAGAGCATTTCGATGAAGGTGTCCTCGCCGGTGTGGCTTCGAGGTGGAGAGCGTGGAAAATGGCCGACCAACAGCTACTCCATCGTTTTTGCTCATTCAACTTCGTAGATGCAGGTATAGTATAATAACTCGTATGTGTAGTGTATAATAATGAAAATGTTGTGTACTTTGTGGAGTGCCGAACTGGGAGTAGGTGCCGAACTGAGGGTAGGGGACGGTATTTGAACTTAGCTCGTAGACGGCAGCAGGCCCGGGCTACACGAGAGAGCAATTCGGAGTGGGGAGAGAAGCAAATACAATGTCGTAGAGCGGCGTGTGAGTTCATGGCGGTATACTTCTTTCAATACGCCATGGAAAATGAGAGCAAGCAGGACCCGCCGCAAAGGCGAAAAATGGTGGCCCACTGCAAGGATCGAACTCGCGACTAATGACAACAGTGCTGTTGACGATTGAGCTAAGTAGGAAATGCAAGATGTCTGTTCGCATGCATTTGTTAACCCTGCGCCCGCCGATGATGGAACGACGACTCGCACGATGGAAGGTCCGCAGCGCCGGGCAGGTTCGTAGCAACGATGTTGTTCAAGCAGAGCTCGTGGCCACCCCAAAATGGCTCTCACGAGGCTGAAAGACCCTTGACCTGGAGACCAGAGATACTGAAAGGCTGCGCGCAAGGCCTCTATCCCAGCCATCGTTGGTCCCAGGCCTGTCAAGGTACACCGTACCGTGGCCACATGCCCGCGAGTTCGACCACGAAGCGTACGTCGGAGAGCTCGTCTCCGGGGTGCTGCTAGATTCTTCGAGCTCGGCCGCCGTCCAAGACAGTTCGCCTGTGAACGTCCCTCATTGGTGGTCCATGACTGCCGTTGTCGCGTGCCATGACACTTGACATGGGTGATTGGTCGTTGATTCGAACGATGGAATCAGTTGGACGACAGCAGGACGGGGGTTTCTTCAGACTGTACTTTAGAGGCAGCTTGGTCGAGTTGCTTTACACGTTCAACACGAGTACTCACCAACCCTTGACCTCACACATCGCCTGTGGGCATATAAAAATATCCGAACGCTCCAAAGGCCGTTTTGTTCTGTCGGATCGAACTGTAGGGAAGTTTTTTCTCATTCATGGATTATCGTCGCGAAGGAGTGCGATGGCCACACCAACTGAACGAGAGGCTAGAGATCCCCGCCTCACTCTCGTCTGATTCAATCCCTCGTCCGATACGCCTCACTCACATCGCGAGTTCCCACGCTCGCACGCTATCACCGCGCTCGAATTGCAACATATATGATAGGTGTTGGTCGACGCGAACGCGTCTCGCCCCGTGTGCGTGTCATCCCCACCCCAGAAGCATCGGCAAACGAGAGCGCGCTCGGCTTCCGACAACGCACGGTGACCGCTTCGATCCTCGACGCGCTCTCGCCAAGCGCACGACACCCCGTATGGTCTCCTACACGAGCTTCTCGAGTGCGAGATGACTCGACCCTTGTACCTCCTGTCGCCGCGTCTGGTCACCATCGCCAAAGGTCGGGGAGGAAAGAGAGCACTCGCCTTGACCACCTCCTCGACGATCGCTGCATGGGGCCTCGAAGAACGTGAGATCAGAGGACGCGTTGTTGGGCCAGACGATCGGGCGGGTTGACGCCGATGAGCACGGGAGAGTGACGTCTCTCACACGCATGACCGTGCCCACGCCTCCAAGCTCGTCGTGGCCTCCACCTTGACCCCCCGCAAGTAAGATCTGTTTCTGGAGGGACAGAACGACCTGGGTGGCTTGACCTTATCCTCTGGGCCAGCGTCCAAGGCGAACTTGAATGCCGCGTCGGTCACCTCATCGACGAGCTCCCTCGCGTGAGCGTACCCGCCTCTCCACGGCCTTGGCAATGCGGCCGTAATGTAGCGAGTGAGAGACGTCATCAAATCGGCCCGGGGCGTGGAGGTACGGCAGGGAAAGATGGAGGCACACGGAGAGCTGGGTTGGTTGTGGGCGCATGCGGTGCCAGTGATCTGGGCCGATGGTGGCGGAGGGGTGCAGGCCGAAGACGGAGATAATGTCAGTTGCCTAGTGTCACACGCGTAGCTTGATGACACGTTCGACTCGACCGTGAGAGCACTGTATCAGATCACGTTGCGGAGCATGCACAAGTGCAATCAGCCACATGAACGAACTCAGTGTCAACAATCACTACGCCCCACGGTGGTCGAGGGACTCCGTCAGATCCGTCGTAGAATGGCAATCTAGCTCCCGGCCAACCATACCGAGGACGCTAAAACGTTGTGCCGAAGTGAGCAGGAACGTCCCGCCCTCCATAGTTCTGACTGCTGGCACTACATTCGTTGATTACTGGCGTGTGCTAAGTACTTGTCTAAAAACATTTCGGCGTGCGATTCTTGGTCGTTCCCGATACGGTAGTAGAGTTTTTTGTGGGTTGTGGGTTGATCCTGAAAACACCAGAAGTGCTTGCTGCCAACGGAAGTGGCGTTTAACGATCCGTGCCAGTGGCGACTGGCTCAGGATGCTCTGCTGCGTTCAGAATCTTGTGCCAGCAGTGCCTCCCGTTCAGCGCCTCCAGCGCTGAGGGCATGTGCTGGGCCCTAGCGGAAATAAAACTGGGAGACTCAGGAGCGCGTCACGGCTGACCTGCAAACAAAGTACTGTCAACCAACGCCGTCCCACCTAGAAAACAGACAACCCACTGAGCTGTTCCTTAGAACTAGAAATACCAGGGGACGATGACGAGCTGGCAGATGAGCACGATCCAAAACGGTGCAGAAGCCATCGCCGTGATGCCCTTGGAAAAGTCCCATGTGCCGATGAACTATCGCGCGCACAACCATGGCGCAGATTGCATCGATCATCTGTGCGAGGACGAGCGTGACGCAGATGTGGAGACGGGATAGCGTCTGGAAAGATGTGTCCGTCGTCAGTACATCGACGTCGCGCGTCGGTGGAGTTCTTGTACCTGAAGTAAAGTCGAGACTGACGCCAAGCCAGAACCATAACGACAAACCGAGATAAGGACCAGTAGAACCAGCCCAAGGTATATACAGCGCAAGGGACGATGTTCCCCACAAGGTCTGTCCCAACGTTTATCAGCAAACTCGAACGGATGCACATCCAAGCGAACGAAACGCACCTGACACCACTTGGGGGCACCCAAACCGACCGCGAACACGGGGAGGATCCACGTATGCGTCTTGCTCAAATGCGTCAGAACGAGCAACATGAGCACCCAGACGTCAATGAAGAAAAAGATGGCCAGTAGCAGAATCTACCACTTTGGAATGTGCACGTTCCAAAGGAAGCTCCAGATTCGGCCGTACGGCCTTGTCAGCGCACGCGAGGACACATAAAGTGTCAGACACGTACCCCGCTCAACCAATAGTCTCGAAGGACTTAGGAACTTAGGAAGCGTCATAGCTGTTCGCACTCGGCACGAAAGAGATAAGCGTACCATAACACTAACTTTCTTCGGAACAGCGTCCTGAAGAAGTTGGGCACCTTGGGCGACATCAGAAGAACGACCCTTGTTCCAAAAATCTTGACTGGTGCGCCGACGTAAGGTGATCGGTTTTGCCTGATTGCAGTGTCGTTGAAGCTTACGTAAAAATGGTGGCGTTGCTTGTTAACTTGAAGGTCTCGAATCACGATGTGTGGCGACTACGCACGATTGCGGCGAGGTAGGCCTTGTTTTACTCCGTTTTGTATCACGATCGACTCAGATATCGTACTTCAAGCCGTGCGCCCTCAATGCGTTCACCTCCGCGGACAGATCGTACAGGTGAAAATGGAGATATGGAATATCTGTGTGAGTATTTACAGCACCGTAACTAGCTATCGGTGACGACCATCTGACCATTCTTGTCCTCAGTGACGTTGAGCACGAGAGCCACGAATGCGACGCACAATATTGCCCGATACCATGCCAGCTTTGCAAGCGCCTCTGCTTGAGTACGAACCACTTACACACGTTGGCCATCCACCTTTGCGGGTAGGTGGTTCGCGCTGTATTTCACGGTCCTTAGGAAACCCCCTACCTGTCCTCAGCGGTGTACCGCTCCTGGTGTATGCGAAATCGACACCGCCCCGCAATCGATTGAAGAAACGTTCACAGAGATGCATGAATGCTTCAAGTACACCCGGGTATACCGTTGCTTCCCTCGTTCTCCACCAATCTCATCCGGTCTATACTGCAGTATTCGCAAGGTGATCTGTTTTTCGAGCATAGAACTGGCTGGCCATTGACAATATGTAGTTGCAAAGCGGCTTAAGTGTGTCAAGCTTATCCCTCCAGACCAGTTACAACATGAAGGGCTCGCATGGCCATAGCTTGGGCCCGGACGTCGTCCATTAACTGCCAATCGAGGTCAGCGACTCGACAACCTGCGTCTCCTGAGCTAACGTGCGAACAGATGCACGAGCTGCCAATACTGCTGTACTCTTCCATTGGGTATGATTGCACCTCGAGGCCTGCATCCTGGACTGATTTCGTCGTTACAATAAACAGGCCATTCCCAGCAAGAGCATGAAACTTGTTATGGCTCCATGTCAAACGTACAGTAGGCCATCATGACGAGGAAGGTCTCTCGGAAGACACGTCTATTGTAGAGCCAAAAAGCCGGCTGACTGCAGGGGTAACAGTGAGGTTCAGCATATAGCGGCCCGGAACCGGATCTTTCGGGGGATTTTTTGCCGCACAGTTTGTTCTGGAAACGCAGCGGCAAGTTGGTTTCTAACGCTCCCTGAGGAGGCACTGAGCCTGACCCCACAAGTAGTGAGCACGCTGCGCATTCCTCACCGGAGAGTACAGCGGAACGCGACGCAGGCCTTGCGCTTCCCTCCACGGATGGTAAGCTTGACTCGGGACACGAATGACGTGTCATATGATTGGTCCCATTAGAGGGGCTGCGCGCTGCGATCGTCGGAGGTCCACTGGATTTTCCCAAAGACCGACATGGTGCTGCTGGCCACGCGCATGGTGTTGGGATACCTTGCGGTTGAAAGTGCGTCCCGTTTTCACGTCGTTCGTGCGATGGAATCAGCGTATTTTCCGTTGTCTCTTCGTTGATTAATAACATGTAGGGTCTGTTCTGGGCCGGGTCCTGACGGAAGAGGCCTTTTGGAATTTGAGCCACGACGGACTGACCCTCGAGTACGACGAAAATGGCAGAGGTCCGCGTACGGGTACTTCCCCTCTCTTCTGTGATGCCAGAGACTGGCGCGAACCAACGTGTTTCTTTTTTTCCCTAAGGCGAAGTGTACGAGTCCGCCGGACACATGATCAAGGCGATGCAGCTCCCCGAACTGGACGAGTCTACGAACAAAGAGAAGAGGGTCGAGGACGAAAGGTGGCCCGCGCGCGTGCCGTACGAGCTCGACTGGATGAATAACCCGGGCACATACTGGGTCGCGACACTTGTGTTGTCCGGTGTTGTTGTTGTGAGGGACGGAATGGTGGGTGTACGAGGAGCGGGCGAGGAGAGTCTTCGCGCGACGTATTTCGTTGATGACCCCCGTGGTCACCCTCGCGCACGTTGATGTCAATTCGGACGACGTGGCCACGTTCAGGTTCACGTGGTCGGCGCGTTGTGTTATCAACACATGGCCCATCATGATCAGAGCCCTACAAGCGTCAACGACGACCGTCTGCCCACATGGGCGGTCTCCAGATCCAGCCGGTGGACCCATCGTCCCTCCTCCGACGGGGACGCCGGCTCGCCCACCTCGCTGGCCCTCACGATCCGACACAAGCCCGGCGGGGCAATGGCCACAGCCCTCTTCACTATGGTTCGACAGATGGCCCAGTTCCGGCCTAATCTCCTCTCGGACGCGAGGCCCCTTCGGCTCAACGTCCCCCTCGCCGGCGTCGTGGGCGACTTCAGAGCCCGCGGACGTCGTCCTCGTGCTGTCCACACGCAAGCCAGACGTGTTGCTCCCGCTCGTCATGGGCGCGTTGGTGCGCACAGACGACGATCGAGGATCCGAAGCGCGCGGAAGGCTCTTGATTTCTTTTCTCGATCGTCTGCCCCGTCGTCGGAGCCGGTGACGACGGGCCGAACGGCGGAAACACTGAAGGTGGAAGACCTACTAGAGAGGCAGGCCTATGTGTGCGGACCAGAAAGGTGGTCCCCGGTGCGTTGAGAGACACGGTGGATTCGTGTGTAGGAAGGAAGCATTTACCTACTAGCGACGACTCATTTATTGTTACCTTGCTCGATACAGTGACATACATGCGACGTCTTCGTCATAGCGGTACAGAATGAAAAGCATGCTGTACAAATGGTGCAGAAAGCAGTCTGAAAGTTTGCGCAACAGCGATAGCAGAATAGTGAAGTTGATAGACGCAGGTAACTGACAACCGACGCATTCGGCAGCGGGCGTCTTCTATTTCCCATTGGCCATACACGCCCCAAATCTTATAGCGGACGTAGGACATGTGGTCAGCTTATCTGGTTTCTCGGGACGCACATACCGATTTGAAGCATTCTTGAGCGGCCGGGAAGTGCATGTTATCGAAGCTAGTCGGAGGCGTGGCACAGAACTCTTTCCAGCTGCCACTTTCTGGGAGATTCACCAGCTTCTGCGTGATATACTATGCATGATGCGGTCAGTCCTCCAATATCGGTCTTCGTGGAACTGGGGCTTACCTTTTTGCCCGAGCCTGGCGACGTGCAGCCCTACATTACTTTCAGTACTGCGCATGTCGCTCGTACGCGACGAACCTACCTTGTCGCTATGCTCGGCCCAGAACGTCCTGTAATCTGGTTCTTGATCGCTGGCCTCCCACCGGCCAGTCACGACGCTGGGACCCTACCGTCGGCGTCAGCCTGTGGGCAGACGGAGAACCCCATGGATCTCGCGCGGTGTACGACCTCGTCGCGTACGTGGTGCACCGTCGCCCCAAAACATGTGGCGCTTCTGCCATTCCTCCTCCAGACGGTCGCGCTCCGCTAGCTCTCGCCGCCACCCCCCTCGCTCGAACTCCCTCCGCTCCCGCTCTCGAGCGTCTCCCCGACCTTGCGTGCTTGGCGCTCCTCCTCGCGGTCCCATCCTTGTCTCATGGCGTCTTGACGTTCGCGTTCCTCGCGTTCGAACTTCTCCACCTCGAGCGCGTGGTGTTTCGTCTCAAGAACCCACTCCCGTCTCGCGCGCCCATTCCCATCTCATGCCGTCTTGCCGCGCGCGTTCCTGGCGGTCATGCTTCTCCACCGCGAGCGCGTGCTGCTGCGTCTCGTCGGCAGCCTGATGCTTCCAGGCACTCCCGTCTCGAACACGTGCTGCTCGGTGGCGTTTTTCCACTCTTGCACCTTTTTGGCCCGTTCGTCGCTTTTCCGCTCCCATTCGCGATTCACTGCGCCGTGCTGGCGCGTCTCTGCCTCCCATCCCACATGAATGGTCTCCCGCGTGGCCGAGTCCAGCGGACATGGTGACAGATGTACGCCCTTCGCGATCCCGAGGGTCGTGAACGCGAGCGCGAAGAGGACCCAGAAAACGATTCGACAGGCCCGTGACAGTGTCCTAGAACGTTTCGTGCGGGCGGTTCTCGATCAACGGATCGATCCTGGGTGACGGTCTGAAAGGTACCACGAGACGCATGACGCATCGCTAACGAACACCGCGTGAGAGGCAGGTCAGCGAAACACGGCGAGCGGCGCACCCGTACATGACCACCTCACCACTGCCCCTTGCAGCCTCTTCAGAATGAGAGCCGTTGCTGCCATCGTTGCTGTGGGGCGTGAATCGCATCAGAAAGCGGCAGAAGAAACTGCTAGAGGACCCACCTGACCCGAGTAAAAGATACTGACAGGACAGGACCACTGCTGTCGGGCAGAGCGACGGCTGTACCGATAGCGGTGTTGAACTGGCAAAACGCGTGGGAAAGGCCGGTGATCCACGCGGGTGGTCGAAAAGGGAAAGAGTCGGGACAGGCCGGGGGTACATCATGAATGCCGACCAAGAAGATTTCGTCACTGCGATCCTTAGGTTACGAAGTTGGCGGCACCATCCTTCAGCGTCTTCGGCAGCACCCTAGCGCCCCGACATCGGCCGATGGAATGTACTCGACCAAGGACGTCTGGGATGACATGGGCCTCGAGCAGATCAAGAGGCTTCCGATCACGGATCCTCCCCGACTCACGGACCTGCTCGCCCTCGAGGCCGACAAGCAGGGTGCGTCTCACCATGATATCGAGGCCACGCACCGTTGATGCATATACGCAGGGTACGCGAGAACGCACGTCGTGTTGCCGCGTCCAACACGCACGCTCGATCGAGACACCCAAGCTCGTCCGAGTGGGCATCGCGCGGGGACGCGCGGGCATGGTCGGTCTCGGACTCAACGTGTGGTCCAACGTGCACGTCGACGACCGTAAGCCCCACCCCCTTCTCTCTCCTTTTCGTCCGCGACGCGGTCTGACTGATGACCTCTCGCCGTCGGCGACAGTCGGGGATTTGTACGACGCGGTCCTCGCCGGCCGTGCGGGGCACGGTCGCGAGGGCCTGTACTTTGGCGAGAACGGCTAAGCCTCGACGAGAACGATGGCCGAGACGGATCGGCGTGGATTTCATCGAGTTCGGGGCGTGCAGCCCGGAGCTCGGGACGCCGACGTCGTTTGACGAGGCAAACCATTCCCAGCCCGAGAACGAACAGGTGTGTCTCGCGTTTCGTGGCGAGGGAGTTGTCGCTTCTGACTGGTTCCTCTCGGCAGCTGAAAGAGTTGTGCGGCGCCAACTCGCATTGCGGGGCGGGCTGGGTGCGCACGCTGGGTCTCGCCGGCCGGCTCGACGGCGACGACGAACGCGCTCTTGACGGAACGGCATTGCCGTTGACCGAGCGCGTGCACAAAACCCATCGACGTGTTTAGCGTCAGCCATTGCGATAGCCGGGGAAAAGTGCGACTACGTTAATCAAGGAGCTGATCAGGAATCACGTCGGGGACATCTCCTGCTTATACCGGCATGATAGAATCCATCCTCATTAGAAACAATTGTCGAGACACTATGGGGCTTGACCGACCGCTGCACATAAGATCCGATCAATAAAACAACCACGCAGATCGGTGATTGCGCGAGACCGAAGCACACCGAGCGATACTGCACGTCGA
>JBBPMC010000754.1:3068-16873 GCA_038090115.1 Strobilomyces echinocephalus
CGACCTGGGTGTGTCGGAGGAAAAGCTGCAAAAGGCAGCCCACGAGGTTCGTCTTTCTTCTCTCTTGAGCGCGCGAGCATTGAATCGACGGCGCGACAGAAAGCCAAGGCGGAAAACAAGTACTTTGCCGCGATGCGCGAAAAGGAGATGGGCGAATCGGAGCGCAAAGCGATGGCGCGTCAGCTCGAGAAACAGGGCAAGGCGGTCGAACGGGCCGCCGAAGTGGAGAGGCAGCTGAACAGTCAAGTCGTGCGTTCCTTTCTTCCGTCGTCTCGTCGATGCGGTCGTGATGGTCGTTTTTCAAACAGGGCGACCTCGAGAAGATAACCGTCATGAGCCGTCGGGCGATCGACGACGCGGATAAGCGGATCCGGACGCTCGACGTCGAGCTTTCGAGGTCGCAAGCGCTAGCGGAAGCAGAGAAGAAACGCGTGGCAGAGGTGCGTGCGTCGTTGGCATCCAGCGAGGGGTCGCTCACTCGGCCGATACAGACCTGTGCGTTCGCGAGCGAACGCGGCGTCTATATGCGTAAACTGGAATCGTCGTTGAGAGCCGCGGCAGAAGAGATCTCGCGGACGAGAACGGAAGCCGAGAAGAAGATCAAGAAGATGAGTTCTGCGGTCGTTCCCACGAGCGCGCGCGAAGAGGTGCTCACGCAGGAGAACGAAGGGCTTTGGGTGCGTCCGCTTCGTCTCGCTCGGTGCGCAACGATTGATCCTCCCTATTCACAGAAAATCGTGAAATGCACGACGTGCAAACAAGGAATGCGAGAGGTCGTGTTGACGAAATGCATGCACAGTAGGTCGTGCCACCCTCGGGCGCCGAGTACACGCTGACGAGGGGTCGTACAGCGTTTTGCAAGCCGTGCGTCGACACGCGGATCGCGACGCGTCAACGGCGGTGTCCGAACTGTAACTTGGCGTTTGCACAGAGCGAAGTGCAGACGGTGTATTTCCAATGAACCGCGTCCCAGTCGTCGATGGTCCCACCGGTCTACCTTGTTCGTTTTTACGTTCGAGACATTAATCGTTCTCGACCTTTTTTAATGCCATTTTCACGTTGGACTCGAGGGGTCTTACCGTGGTCGTCGCCACTCGCTACTAGTCGGTCGATTTATGCTACGTCACGCTCTTCTACCATATTTCTTACTCCGTTTTTATACGTTTTTATGCGATTTCTGGGATGGGTGGGTGTGATCTCTTGCGTAGTACGAAGATATCCGATCACCCAGAGACTGTCGGCCGAATTGCCAAGGCCGAAAGAGTCCGAAATTGATAATTAATTTGAACTGATTTTCCATGCTCTCCCGCGTAATCATGCACCATGTCTTCTTGACTCAACGTTGCGCAACCTGCTCCGCTGATGCATTTCTGGCTGAGCTGTTCTATAACAAATTTTACATAGATCACCTTAAATCGACAGTCATTCACTGGTCTTCGTTCAACTTGATTCTGGCGCAGAGAAAGCGACGAAAAGTATCTTGATGATGTTGCTCACGGTAGCGCGTTCAGAGAACAGGCGAACGCGCCTCAAGGCTCAGGGTATGACTCCTTACGTCACAGTCGTTTGTTTTTCTTTGGGGCGTTCGGAGTCAACCGTTCGACGTTAGCTTTTCCGTCGTCTGAAAGGATGCATCACGCGCTCCAGATTCAAGAAATCCTTTTGAACATCTTCCAGCATTTCGGTTTACGGAGCGAGCCCTCCAACCTAGCAGCTCTTGCCAGAACGTGCCAGACGTTCAAGGAGCCGGCGTTGGATGTACTCTGGGAAGAGTTGGACGACCTTTCTCCCCTAGTGCGGTGTCTTCCAAAAGCATCTCGACTATTGATCCCAGCTAAGGAAAAGCAGCTAAAGGTAAGGCTGCTCCATGTTGAGTCGTTCCAAATTGTTTGATGATGACAACTCACATCCGAAGTGCTACTCCTTTCGTAGGTCGCTCACACAGACGGAATGGAATATCCTCCGGAGTTACACGCGTCGCATCCGGTCTATCACTATTCTAGGTGTCTATAGACTCAGCAAGAGATCGATTAGAACCCTGTCGAAGTTCTCTGCTACTCAACAGCTCTTTCCAAACCTCCGTTATTTACACCTTGACTACGACCCTGTGACCTGGCTCTTGTTCCTCCTGCCCCATCCATCCCTCGTTTCGCTCCATATCGTCTTCGACAATTCGCGCTCCTTCCTTACTTCTCTTCACTCACTTGCCAACATCACCCCGGATCTCATGGACCTATCTGTTAAGCTGTGCTGGGACGACCTCAAGTATAAGAACACAAACCACAATTTTATTTGCCAGTGGCGGAACCTTCACAAGATAGTTTGCTCTAACATCTTTCTGGATGCGGAGACAATCGTCCATCTTTCCCGCATGCCTGCACTGATGCGGCTTAGCTTCAAGCTGGACGATGCGATTCTAGACCAGATTCAACCTCCAGATTCGCCCTTGATCTTCTCCAAATTGCGCCAGCTGGAACTAAATGCTCGGTCGTTGGCCTCGGTTTCAAGGTTATTTTCCCAGATTCGGTTCCTGTCCATTATGCATCATCAGGTTGAAATTGGAAGGTGTCCTTCCAGGCAAGACCTCTGTTCATTTTTCACCAGTCTGAAGACATCCAGTAGTGTTCGCACCATCAGGGGACTGCGCTTAAGGTTCCGCTCACATCGGATGGTGGATTCGCGGATAACCCTTGGCTTTGAAGACTTACAACCATGCACGGCGTTCATCAATCTCCGTCGCATAAAGCTCAACATCAACAGATGGAAAGTCGACTTGACAGACCACGAACTGCTGACACTGGCCTCGTCTTGGCCTCGTCTGGAACAATTCCTCATTAACGAGCAATGGGGCTGGAAGACGCCGGGTGGAATCACGCCAAACGGACTGCTCAAGCTCTTGATGACTTGTCGGTCTTTGAGGCGAATAGCTCTGGCTGTCGACACGCGAGGCATTGCCGACGATTTCCTCCTCCAATCGCGGACGCGCTCCAGATGGATGCTACCACCCTACCTTTTCATCGACGTCCTCGACTCGCCCATTGAACGCGTGTCGGTGCCGGGCGCCGCCGCTTTCTTCGGGCATATCGCGTCTCGATCCGAATTGACGTTGCTGGCATGGAGCAACAAATTCACGACGTTTGACATCGAGCAGCGGCACGTGTACAAGTCCCGGTGGGATGCTGTGAAGGAACGGTTCAAGGGTGCCGCCGTTGCACGTCGTTCCTGACTTTTTTTTTTCTTTTTCGTGTACTCCGTCAGCTTGTCAGCGGGTCCGTGGAATAGACGCCGTGTCCTGTTCGTCAGGCTTACTACATAAGTTGTGTCAGCTGCCAGCCACGCGTTCGAGTGATGGATGCCACCGGCTCTATTTTCGCGGTTCCGACCTCCGGGAGTCGTCCAGCCACTTGGTTTGCCCCGGGTCCACGTCACCCACAGAGCGTCACCTACGTATAGTATAGCCACTCCCTTGTATGATGCAGAAGAAAACTGTAATCGAGGGTGGTCATAATCGTGCCATGATCGACGCCGCCCGCTTCAAGCGGCCGAATCATAGAGCCAAGACTGAACGCCGAGCCTGACTTTGAACTCGTCTGTAACGACGTCGATGCCCGCAACCCACCGATGCTCAACGCTAGCGTGCGTTGCGTTCGAAGGACCGGGGACATGTGGTCGAGTTGCCAGAGGTCTTGACGACGCGAACACTCGAAGTCGGACCGCAATCCAAAGAGACCGATCAGGCTCGTTCGAAGAACTCTGGGCCAGACGGACAGCGGTCTGGCAGCCATGGAACCGATGGATGAGCTGTCTGGCTCTAATAAAAAACGGTGGGCCCGGTCGAGCGCGTGTTTGAGGACGCGCAGGAATGGGTCGCGGCTCAGACACTGGCCCGGGCCCGTGTGAGCACTCAACGACATGGCAGCAGGAACTACAATTATATTTCACCTGATCTCTGGGCAGCCTGAATCGATGAGATATTTGAGAGCGAGGTGTGATGCGTTGTAGACATGTTCAGGTCAGGTGTCTCGCGAGACACCAGAACCCGTGACCTCGGCAACAGTTGAGGGTCACAAGGCAAAAAAAGGAAAATAAGACAAAGGGACAAGGGGACAAGGGAAGATCATAAACGAGCTCACGCGTCGATCTCGATCCGCGGGAACGAGGTACATATTTTACATAAATAAGATTTATCAATTGCTCGGTTTCGACTCCATGTCATGACTATGTAATGGCAATCCCTGAGGGCCGCGAGTCGGAATCGCTTGTACATGAAGGAAACAAGATTCAGAATACTGTACAGACGAACTACGTCGTAGGGTAAATGGTCACAGAACACAGAATAACGTCACTGACGTCATAGGATGCTGCTATCTTACACTCCGTCGTCCCTGTCGAGAGACGTTACTCGGACGGGCGCTCAAAGCGAGTAGTACTCACCCCCCAACCCCCCTCAAAGTCGTTCAAGACGGCTGTTCATCACGTCCGTTTGCTAACGCAAACACCTGGGTCCATCGATTGCGGTGCAACTCCCACCTCGGGGGCCTCGATAACACCATCTCTTCCCAAGCCCGAATAGAAACTGAGAAGCTAGGCGTGCGCGCTAAGAAAACGGCCAGTGCAGGCACCGATTCTGCTTCGATGTACGAGTCGAGGACATTGAGCGAGAGCGCGCGTGGAAAGGTCAGGCTCTGCAGCAATCCCCTCTCTGGTACCTCGACGTAGCCACGCGTGTCTATGGCAAGAGCAATAAATCGAAGCGATGGACATTTCTGCGAAAGCTGTAAGAGCCCGCTCGGCGTAAGGCCACCTGCGGCGTTCCAACCGAATCGTCCATTGATCAAGAGTTGTTCCAAGTGTGGCCACGCCGACGCCAACGTTAGCAATTCCTTGTCCTTCAATCCCACGTCCCATCCTATGTCGAGTTCGATCGATTCGAGGCTACTGAATACCATGGATGGCTCCAGATCTTCCAAGGTAAGCAGAACCCCAGAGCGAGCAGAATTACTCGGAAGATAGCTCAATGAAAAGCGCTGGATGGCGCGGGTGGGACTAGATGTTCGAAAACTGTCCATGAATGCGGAAAGTCTCTCTCTGGAAGGGCAGCTGCCAAAGAGGGCAGAAAACTGCGTGAGAGTAGGTAGTTGTATGTGGGCAACTAACTGAGAAATTTGATGCAGGGATTCAGAACGCAAAGTCATTCTGTGCAGGCTTGAGAAGAGGAGGGTGGAGCTGAAGGCTGGCAACGTGGTGGACAGCGCAAAGTGGACGAGATTCAAGGCAGGCACGCGAGACAGGTGCACAAGAGCATCAGTGTCTAAAACGACTCGGGGACAAAAGATGTGCTGGATGTTTTGCCACTGGCAGATACAGCGGGAAACGGAATTGTTGAATGTGACGTCAGAACGACTCATTATGAGGGCAAGAGTTGTGAGATTCGGGGAGAACTTGGAAAAGGACTCGAGGAAAACCTGAAACCAACGTGGATCATCCAACGTGGCACAAATAGTCGCGAGAGACGGGAAGGGTAGGTGAAGTAGGTTCGGTCGCGTGGCTTGAGTTTGGTCACAGCGTAGATAGCGGAGGTTAGGGAAGAGTGGTTCAGCAGTAGGGGAATTGGAGAGGATTGTGATGGATTTGTCGTCGAGACCCTTTCCAAAGTCACCTATGGACTGGATGCGTCGTGTGTAGTTCCGAAGGACATCCCACTCAGTTTGTGTTAAAGGCCCGAAAAACGAACACTATTGTGTAGAATGATGGAGAAAAAATGCACGATGGTCAGTCTCAAACAAAGTGGAGGAAGACTGCCTTGCCTCATCTCTGGATAGGTGTTTGGATGCATCTGAGAGACATCGCGCAAGAGGGAAAAGATTTGGCAACTCTCGCCAGAGTTCATCCAACGCCGGCTCTTTGAATGCACGGCATGTTCTGGCCAGAGAAGCAAGATCGGAAAATCTCACTGCATGTTCGTGGCCATTATAGCAGAAACAAAAGATGTTCGAAAGAATCTCTTGAATCAGAAGTGCGCGATGCATCCTCAGGCCTTGTGAATCGATATCGAACAGGATCAAGGGCGCAACAACTTGCGCGTTCAGCGACTTTTGAGGTCGCGTGACACCTACGGCATGGGGTTAGCCAATCAAATAATTGAATACTTTGCTGGACGACCTACATCATCTGAGTCGCTCGTCACCCGAACTTACTCGTCTCTCTCGTCTCGGGTTCCAACATAGTTCCCTGACACCTCACCCTCATCGTCGTCGCTCTTCTCTGTCCGATCACAGATTCTAACGATGGCTCTCGAAAATACCAATACCTGGCGGGAGCGACGGGCGACGGTCGGGCTCGTTTAAAGAATGCTGGGCCGACGGACACCGAGCGGCGGACCTGAGGGGTCAAAATCGTGTGAAGATAGCCGGGAGCGGACGGGTCGGCTCAAATTTCAAACAGATGCTGACGGGAAGCCAACTGTCCGGCTCCAATGGACGGTGAGTGTGTACTGAGGACACGGCGGAGGAACCCGTGCGCGCTGAGCCTACAAACGGCTACAGCCCCATCGAATCACGGGAGAAAAGAGATACTCGAAACAGTGTAAAGTTTCCACACTTGGAATCATATTTTGCCTGAGAGGGACTGAGAACAGCAGTAGGTGATGCAATGAGTGAGCACGGTGCGGTACATCCATTGAGTGCTGGTTCTTTGATTCACAGTGACAGCATATTCTGGTCAGAGCCATGATCCAAGCGAAGCCACTGGCATGCGACGTCCCAGAGGCGTCTGTCGGACTGGGCAAGCATACCAGAAGACTCTGAGAACTGAGTCTGACATACACTGCCCGTCTGTTCAAGTTCTTCATTACACATGCCGTCCATGTTTTCATCGTCATAAAGGGAAAAATTATGCATTTCAAGTTCTTACAGAGCTAGATACTCGGCGGACGGCGACCTCCATATCCTACGTCCCATGTGAATCCACTTCTGTTCAAGGGATATGGCTTGAATATCATCAGGCTTGTAAAAATGGTACCGAGCCTTGAGGGTTTGAAAGACTATCACGATGGATTGAGTGCGGCGCGTGTAGTTTCGAAGGATGTCCCATTTAGTCTGGGTAAGCGATCAGGTGAATAGAACTTTGCCAACTGGAAAACATCAACCAAAGTGAACACAAAAAAGAAAAGATATTCAGGGTGATGCACTGTAGCCGAACGCAAGTAATACAAACATGCATAAACACTCCCGCATCTGCATTCGTTTACGATGTACTCTCTCTTCTCCGGAAAACACCGCACGACGATGGTGAGCGAGCGCTGAGGGTTGAAAAACGCGATAGGGGCGACCGATGAGCGTTCTGGCTCGAGGGAACACAACAGGGCGATGGGGCGAGCGTTTGACTCGAAAAAACGCGCAAGATGCGATGGCGAGTGAGCGAGTGCTTGAAAGAAACAGCGGAGGCAACAGGGGAGCGGTTGTGCTCGAGAGAGAATGGCTGGCGCGATAGGCGAGCAATATGTGACTCATTGTTGGTAGAACGAAGCGAAACGAACAACGTACGTTTAGGACAGGAGTTATGCAGTGTCCCCCTCTTTCGATCTAGCATTCCCTCTAATACTGGTAGATCGCCATTCACAGACGGTAATTGTGCAGGCGGCGGTATCCAGGTACAACGGGGATGAAAAGAAGTCTTGATATTCTGACAATCTTCTGAAATCATGATGAGATTGGGTCCTTGTTGACTCTTGAGCATCCGGAATAGCTGGACATTTCAATACATCTCGGGGGATTTTACTGCGCCTACGAAAGCACTGGCTCCAAGGTCAGTATGGTTTTACCGTACGGAAGCCGAAAACCAAAAAGTCGAAAACCGAAAAAGGTGACTTTCCTTGATCGGCCCACACGGAAAACATTCCCTGGAACTGTAGGAGCTGAATGGTATTTTTACTTATTAGACATCGTGCACGACAGCCCCGTGCACGCTTGCTACATGATTCGACAAACGGGAGCGTCGGTGATACCGAATACTTCCATTTGCTCCCGAGTCACCTCACGGTCGTCGACACGCAACTTCTCCAGAGACTCGATCGGGAACCAGTCTGCCATGAAGTTGAGCAGTCCATAGTCAACGTTGGCTACGTGATGTCTGAGTGGACGTAGACGCGATACGCGAAAGAGCGGTACTTACATGGGTTAGCCTGCAGGACTGTCGGCGCGCGACACATGGGACATTTTGGCATGTGGCGCTTCTGCATTTTGACGAGGCATCTGGAGCGAAAATTGTAACGTACTTGCACGTGACAATGGGAGAAAAGGATTTACCTTACGCAGAAGAAATGCCCACAACAAAGTCTGATCGGCTTGAATGCGATAGAGAAACAGATGAGGCACGTGTAGTCGTCGATGTGAGGCACGATTGGCAGAAGGACCTCGCCGATGGCTTGCACGAGAAGTCTTGGTAGGGATCTCGGGGGACGGATGGGCGACGTTATTTGACGTGAGGAACTTGGTGTGATTCGTTCAAGAAGATAAGACGGGATCGGAAGCGTCGTACGTTTGGTATGCTTCTTGAGGATCTTCCGGGTCGCCTCTGAATTCGCAAACTGGAACTACACGCAAAGCATGAGTCCGTACGTCGAAGCGAGAAAAAAAGTAAACGAATACCTTTGTCGTGTCTAGAATGAACAAGTTCAAGTTGAAGAATGCGTCAAAAGCTTCACTGCTTCCGGGAAGGACTAGAGAGACCTTTTTGTCCTGGGTGCGTCCCTTGAATAGCTGAAGCTGCTTCTCCATTTCCTCAATGCTTCTTTCACCTTTGGTCGATTCTCTGATGCTCTCGAATATTTCTGCCTCGGCGTAGAGTCGGAAGATCTCACGCCAGGTACACAGGTCTGATATGCCTCCCGGACGTGGCCGCAAGGTCATCGAATTATCCGCGGTGATGGAATAAGCTGAAAAGGAACGGGGAGCAGAGGACGATGTCGGCCGAGCTGTCGACGAAATAGATACAGCGAGCGAAGTAAGAGCCGAATTGAAGCCGTCTTGTAGTGTCTCCAAGTGGCGAGAGAGGGAAGTCAGGGTAGACGTCAAGAGATGAAAGAACGCAGTGTCAGAATGGAGAGGGATGATCGTATCTGAAGAGGAGTTGCTGCAGGACGGCAATCAGTTAGACATGCGACCACAGCAAAGCTGAAACGTACGAATCCGCGGGGTATAGCAAGGTCGATTTGTTTTCATCATCAGTTGAAAATGGCGGACGTAGCAGTCCTCGCATGAGAGCCTCGAATGATCGTTTAGGAACGAGAAAATCGACATGATAGACAGGATCCGCCGTTGGAGAAGTGATGTGGTGTGCACCCACGTCCCAATGATATCCAGATGACAGTCTAAGACGAGGTTCAGGCCCGGCTGAATTGAAGGTGATTTCATAGACGATGGTGTGCTGGTGAGACGAACTGTCCGAGTCCACAGTAAGAGTGTCATCATGCTCCTGGGTAGAACCATACTCTATATTCCTTTGCTCTTGGAAAGAACGAAGAACGGATGGACCAAGCCCCAGTGAGTCGAGTTCGGACGCGGTTTGATTGATCAGTCGTTTCAGCTGGTGTTTTTCAGTTCAGTCAGATAAATCATGCAGTTAAACTCGCCGAAGCACGCACCTTGCGATATTCAAAGACATTATTCCTGAATCCGGGAGGTAGGTTAAGTAGCAGCTGATCATAAGTCTTTGAGAAGTGCATTTCTTCAAGACAAACTATACGTACCGGTATCGAACGGAACACTGCTCCTTTTGTAGTTACCACTTATCGGGGCGCCTTACAGCGTGCCTGATGGTGGGAGGGAAACCGCCAACGATTTGTTTGGGCGGTATTTGTCTTACGGATATGTCCAGGTGGCTGACTGTATGGCTGTGTTCATGCAGAGGGGTGCAGCAGAGGGCGGCAGCGTTGGCTACAGGTGCGGCTGGAGTGTCGCGTGTGGGGCGGGCGATAGATGGAGTTCAGGTTTGATTCTGAGATCTAACTGGGGGACGGAGCGACTTGGATCGGCGGGGCGGGCTCTGCCGGCCTCTTCAGAATTTCAAACTGCGAAACTTTGAGCTGTGGGAATAACTGGCGTCATCTGGTCGCGTGATCATTCGTTTTTGGGCTCTCTACTACTAGGTCCGTCTGGATCCGATAGACAACGAGAAGCAGTCCATCTGTGATCTTGATGTTGGCGAAAACGGGCAACGCTGTCCTCAGGGGCTAGGCTGAGTTCATGCAGATTGACGCCTACATCGTCTCTCATGTACCGGGCTTGACTCAGCCTAACTCTCATTCTGAGCGAAAAAATTCGCCCTCGACTGACCCACAGCTGCTGCACTGATCAAACTGCGAGACTGTGTCGGCCTGCGTGGTACCCCACCTCTTAGCGACGGGAACAACCAATCAAGTATTGATGTCGAACATTGATCCTCACCACCTTTTGTCTGAGACCGGGGAAAGCAACATAGTCGGCGCGGGGGCCCAGAGGGTGGCACCTGCTTCCCGTGCATGCTACCCCCGACTCGAATGAAGTATCCATCCAGGTCGGCTGAGTGACGAAATGTGCAACAGTCTTATTCAGATTTTCTCGTTCTTACAGTTGTACGTCCTTGCGCTTTTAAGTTCCGAGTTAGTAGTGAGGGAGTGGGTCCAAGCGTCAGTGACACCAGTTCGCTCGAATGCACTCGGGGGTGACTTGGAGACTGACTCTCAAGTTTTCCAATTGCCAGGCGGTCATGGAACCGATCGCTGATGAACAGACTTCTTGACAGTCTACTCACTGGCTTATAGTTCACTGGCTTATAGTGAGCCGCGGTTCGCCGAGTGTAGATTTTCATTTGGCGCCAACTCCGCAGAGGTCTGACCTCGGAGGTGACAGCTTACTTTGTCACCACTACTACTTGACGGACTAGAGCCAATATTCGCCTAGAAGCGCCTATGTTCGTGTATAGGTTTTACCGTGCCAGCCTGTGGAATCGCTCACCGTGCTTTCCCGTTAGCGGCTCTTATCATGCATCATGCACTTCAGATACAAGAGGTCCTTCTGAACATCTTCAGTCACTGTCATCCACCTGCGCTACCAGCTCTGGCCAGAACGTGTCGCACGTTCAACGATCCGGCGTTAGATCTACTTTGGAGAGAGCTGGCAGACGCGTCCCCGCTGGTACGCTGTTTACCAGAAATATCTTATATGTCATTCCCTGGAAACGAGGTGCGAAGATCCCAACTTTCCGATCTCAGCTCTATCTTAAGGTGTCGATGCTTGTCAGAATCTCCCGCCGCACTATTCGTTGAACAGATCCCCCACACAGGCAGAGTGGGATGTCCTGCTAAGTTACATGCGCCGTATTGTGTGCATGCAGAAGTTCGACAATGGACTCAACTGGGAATCCGTCGCAATCTTCTTAAAACCTCCTACCACTGGGCCACTCTTCCCAAATCTTCGCACCCTACGTTGTTCATACACGGAGGGGAACATGCATCTTCTGTACAGGCCGTTCCCGTCTTTGGTATTTCTCGACACGACGTTCAACAGTACACAGCTGTTCCAGAATGCCATCAAGTCATTTCCGACTTTCTTCCCAAACATCAGGCAACTATCCGTTTCCATGTTCCAGCTTGATGCCACGTCCATCGCAATTGACTGTGGTTTTATCAACCACTGGCGAAGCCTCCAGAATGTGGTCTGCCCTCAAGTCGTCCTCGATGAGGACGCCCTTGTATATCTGTCTAATATGCCACGGTTGGGCGGGCTTGACTTTGCACTTGATGATACATCGCCAGCTCTCGACTCGCCCCTTCTCTTCTCCAATTTGCACTGCATGACACTACATTCTGAATTCTTGGAGCTGGTTTCGCGGTTTCTCTCCCACACTCGATTACCCGTTATGACGCGCCTTACTGCCATCATCGACGACTGTCCTTCCAACCGTGACCTTTCTTCCTTCTTCGCAAGTGTTCTAGCATCCAATGCTAGCAATACCATCGAGAATCTCCTGTTGGCCCAACAATTCTTCCCCCCGGGCAATTTTGAACGTTCAGCATATCAAAGCGATCACCTACTTGTCTTGGAAGACCTGCGACCGTGCATGGCGCTCTGCAATCTCTGCCAACTATATCTCGACATACAATGGAACGTTGACCTGTCGGACGGCGAAGTGACCACGTTGGTGTTGGCATGGCCTCGGCTGCAAATCCTACAAATAAATACAATATGGGGATGGAACTCGCCAGGTGGAATGACCCCCGGTGGACTCATCCAGCTTCTGGAAACGCGCCGCTCCCTTGTCAAGATAGCACTCGCCATCGACACGCGGGACTTCGTCGCATCGCCTGCGAACGCTTCTCTGGCGGACCTGGGGTTGACGGTGCCACCCGGACTTTCCATCGATGTCACGGACTCTTTCATCGAATCAGAGTGTGTTGCAGCTATCGCTGCTTTCTTCTGTGCTATTGCGATTCGCTGCGGACCCAAATTTTACTTCCGCGCGTCGACTTATCCACCTTCTCAGTGGAGGCCGGCATTCTCGCAGTACCAGTCGCGCTGGCGTCGCATACGTCATCAGATTGATGGGGTTCTCGGTCGTCGGCGTGAGGAAGTTCCAGACGAGGTTCCAGACGAAGTTGATTAGCGCAAACCATCTACTTATGAATCTGATCATGGTCGTATTTTCGAGTGGTGTCACAATGTCGGTTAGCCCTTTGTGGAGCGCGACAAAGGGATAAATAAATGGCGTTCTCACCTCGTCCGGGCAAGATCAAGTTGGATCTCAATCCGAAATACTGACCTTCAAAGACATGGGCCATATCTAGCGGCACCGTGTCCTCGGATGGTCGAACGGGTACAACATAGCCATAAAGTCTGAAACGCGTCTAGGGTCACGCCTTATGTGTCAGTTTATCGCAATGACCACTCCGTGTACTCGCACAGGAGGAGAGTGGTATTGGCGTGGGGGGACTCCACTATAAGTGGGGTCTGGCACTCGCCGAGACGAGGAGCCTCCTCCCTCCCCCCTCGCCGCAACTCCACCCAGCAACCAGTCCCATGGGTGGCGCGGTCGGGGTAGCGGTGGCCCCCTGATGACAGCCTTCGCAGGCTCGAAACCGCAATCCCACCTCACGACATCTCGGTGTACTGTACGGCCCGAATCCTCGGGGAAGGGCGCCTGACGGACACAGGCAGGTGGGCAGACAGGAGGTCGTTCCATCGTACATGGACAATGAACCCCCCCCCCCCTCTGGGGGCTCGGTTTGGCACTCAGACCCCCGTCTGGATACATGTCGGGTTTAACGCAGTAGAACCGCGTTGTCTGGGGGATCTTGAAGAGCTGTCGAGAGGAGGGTTCGAGGGGGACTTTGGGTAAAATTTCTGTCCACTGGACGCAAACGGATGAAACGGTCGTCGATGGTAGAAAAAGCGTTGGGCATGCGTACCGTCGCATTGGTCAGGTCTCAATTAGATTTGGAATCTGGCGCGAGGAATGCATCAGTCAATACTTTGGGTGCTTCGTTGTCTACGATGTATGTCGAAAGTGAGCTTGTATGCGCGTCATGGGTCAGACGCAGAGCACTCACCGTTCAAATGTGGCATGTCGAGTCGAGCCCTACGGTGTACTCCCTGACGGACGTCATTGTCGTCATCGTGCGAGCGCGCAGCGCACGCGACTAAAAACATAAACGTACCAGTGGGACATGGGATTATGTCTCCTCGTCTCCCGCCCGCTGTATAGCTCGCCATTGGGACCGAATTGACCTCTGAGATTCGGTGCAGGCTAGTTTCACGAGTGGATCGAGC
>JBBPMC010000755.1:0-16845 GCA_038090115.1 Strobilomyces echinocephalus
CCCCAACAAGCCTGGTCATCTCAACAACGTCGGCTACTCCCTCCTCACTCGTTTCTTACGCCTCGGAGAGCTTCGCGACCTCGACGACGCGATTTCAACTCATAGAGACGCCGTTCAGCTCACCCCTGATGGCCACCCCGACATGCCTGGTTGTCTCAGCAACCTCGGCAGCTCCCTCCTCATTTGTTTCTTACGCCTCGGAGAGCTTCGCGACCTCGACGACGCGATTTCAACTCACAGAGACGCCGTTCAGCTCACCCCTGATGGCCACCCCAACAAGCCTGCTTATCTCAGCAACCTCGGCTACTCCCTCCTCAATTGTTTCTTACGCCTCGGACAGCTTCGCGACCTCGACGACGCGATTTCAACTCATAGAGACGCCGTTCAGCTCACCCCTGATGGCCACCCCGACAAGCCTCGTCATCTCAAAAACCTCGGCTACTCCCTCCTCACTCGTTTCTTACGCCTCGGACAGCTTCGCGACCTCGACGACGCGATTTCAACTTACAGAGACGCCGTTCAGTTCACCCCTGATGGCCACCCCGACAAGCCTGGTCGTCTCAACAGCCTTGGCCACTCCCTCCTCACTCGTTTTGAGCGCCTCGGAGAGCTTCGCGACCTAGATGATGCGATTTCAACTCACAGAGACGCCGTTCAGCTCACCCCTGATGGCCACCCCAACAAGCCTGATCATCTCGGCAACCTCGGCAACTCCCTCCTCGCTCGTTTTCAACACCTCAGAGAGTTTCATGATGTGCAACGCGCACTGTCTGTGTTTTCCCATGCTGCTTTAGCTCCTTTCGGTACCACTCGCACTCGCTTCCGTGCATCCAAGCGATGGATCCTGTGTGCCAAGCTCACACGTCATCACTCTGTCCTCCATGCTTATTCTGTTGCCATTGATCTTCTTCCTCAACTCGCATGGATTGGTCTCTCTCTCGAACACCGTTACTCTGAACTCATGTCCGGTGCCTCACATGTGGTCCGGCGCGGTGCTGCGGAGGCATTAGATGCTGGATACCCAGAACTTGCTGTGGAGTGGCTTGAGCGAGGACGCTCAGTGGTCTGGAGCGAGCAGTTTAAACTTCGTAGTTCGCACGAAGAATTGGTGTCCGCCCATCCAGATCACGCTCGCCGACTTCAGCAACTTTCAACTGCATTAGACAGTGCGAGCGCCACCCGTGAAAAATCCTTGTTTGCGCTGCCATCTGGGACTGGAGGTGTAGCGGAACACAAGCCAGAGTCATTGAGGCAAGAGGCTGATCAACACCGTGCCCTCGCGATCGAGCGAGATGATCTGTTAAGGGAGATCCGCAAGTTGCCAGGCTTCGACACATTCCTTCGCTACAGACAGTTTTCGCAGCTCCGTGCCTCTGCACATGCTGGTCCGGTGGTTATACTGAACGCTGCGGAAAGTCGCTGTGATGCGCTGGTCGTGCTTGCCAACGTAGATCATGCTGTTCATGTCCCACTCCCCCATTTCACTCTGGAGTGCTTAGCTAATCTTCAGAACACACTGAAGGGCCTCGTTCGTGAAGAAAGGGAGGGTAAAAGTGTAAAAGGAGAAGGCGTTGGATGGGAATCCATTTTGCCTTCCCTGTGGATGTCGATTGTCAAACCAGTGCTGGATGCGCTGGCTTTCTCTGTATGTCATAGTGTCACTCGCTTTCGCAGCTAATCCGCTCACCTGTCTCCGAGCAGATACAGGGAGATCCCTCACGCATTTTTTGGTGTCCGACGGGCCCTTTTGCCTTTCTTCCCATTCATGCGGCTGGGCTTTACAGCGACCAATATTCCCAACTTGGACACAAAGTGTTCGACTTCGTCATTTCGTCATATGCTCCTTCTCTTGCCATTCTTGCCCCCTTATCAAATCAGACTTCTGCCTGCAGTGACAATTTTATGTTCCTCGCCGTTCCTCAGCCCGCCAAGGACGGCCAATTGAAGCTTCCTGGCGTAGCCATCGAGTTGGCACACATCCAAGAAGCAATGCAGAATTTACCTTCAGCATGTATCACGCTCATGAAACCCTCTGTTGGCACGGTCGAAGAAGTACTTTCCCTCATGAAGGATGCTGACTGGGTCCACTTTGCATGCCACGGGGTCCAAGACGGTATCGATAGTGGGCTTTGTCTTGCTGACGGCCGCCGTTTGAAGGTTCGCGACATGATCGCGGTGTCGCGGCTGCGCGGCGGGCTCGCCTTTCTTTCTGCATGCCAGACGGCAAAGGGCGACAAACACCTCTTGGACGAGGCGATTCACATAGCGGCGGGGATGTTATTTGCCGGCTACAGCGGGGTTATCGGCACGATGTGGTCGATCAGCGACAAGCTCGCGCCAGACGTGGCGAGGGACGTATACAGGCATTTGTTTCGGGAGGGGACTCGACCGGATTATCGGGAGGCTGCGTGTGCGTTGCACGAAGCTATCGCGCACCTTCGAGACAGAATCGACGCGCCGTTTGAGGAGTGGATTCCGTTCATCCATGTAGGCCTTTGAATAGTTGATCGATTGCTTCATTTTTTGTTCTTGTCCCGACTCGACGGTACATCAGAATGGGCTGTACTACGTTCATGTCCGTGAACATACTTTCCGTGCGTTCAGAGCCTCGGCGACAGACCATGCCGTATCATTCGCAGCCCTGAATCCGAGTCCGAGTTGGAGCTTCAGAGCATACATTTAGCGCGACATCGCCAAGAGCGGAAAGTCGTTATCGAGTGTGTCTCGCACGAGTGTGACTGTCAGCGGCATGGCGCATCTTTCCCTGGACTCTGATGGAGGTGACCGACCGTTCCGATTCGATCTGGAGCTCTGGAACTCATAGTGTTAATGGGGGCTGAGTCGAGGTGGATGTGCCGCCTCTAATCCACTGGCGGGTGCTGCGTGTCGACAGTCGTCGGTTTTGTTAGGTAGTCGCGTAATTCCCGTCTGATAGGAATGAGCGTGACAGTGATCGACGTACTCGCTTTTGTTCAAGCGACCCGTGCGCCTGACCGGTGCGAATGACATCGATGAGATGGTATGCAGTGTGTGGCAAGCGATCTTCAAAGTGCTCGTCATCTACGACTCGGACGTTGACGAGCTCGGTCCCTCCCACACTTGAATCTGACCGCAGTGTCCCGGTCGTCCTGGTCCTGGTCGTTCTCGTTCTAACCCTGTTATACGCGTGCTATGGGAATTTACATAAAGTCGTCCACCCAGGGCCCGTTTGAGCCTTTGCCGATCAAACGACTTCAAGTTGGACCGCTGCGCGCTCGACGAACCACGTCTAGCCTTCAACTACGTATCGCGTCGTCACCACCGTCCCGTTGAATGCCCATTGGCATACCCGTCACGTGCACTGTACTATATCTCCGCCGCGCCTTATAGAGTTCTGTAGTCGCTCCTTCAAGTTGTACCCGTACGTCGTCGCCCAACAGAGCTCGGTCCAGTTCGCTCGTGTCCGCTCGCCCAGTGTTCCCGCCGTAGGCCACGGCAGGCTTCCATTGAACTTCACGGTGCCCGGACAAAAAAGCAAGCCATCCGCCCACATCTCCCCCCAAGACTCGCCGGAAGAGAGCAGGTCGACCTTGTGAGGTGAGCATGAACGGTGGCAACTCGGAAACTCTGAGTCGTCGTCGATCTGCCTGGACCCGCCTAGTATGAGGAGCAAGAGCGAGCCGTCGGCTTGGTTCGGTCGCTGGGAGAAAACAGTGCAGGGCTGAGAGTAGCAATTGTGGGGGGACTCGCGTAGAGCCCGCCAAAAGCGCAGACGTTCGCCAGTTTGGATCGACCTTTGTGGGACGCCGAGATTCAGAGCGGGACTCCCGACGCGATGTAGAGTAAATGCGAGTCAGATCTTCAGACGCCGGATTCACTGGCAGGCGCTGGGTGGAAGGCATTTCGTCGCCGTGAAGTACTAGTCCTATACAATAGATAAAATGAAAGTGCCGCGATAATGTAAGCAAGCTGGCTTACCTAGGTCGAATGACAACCATTCAGTATTCTGCCTTTTGGTGTAGCGGCTATGCGCGGCGGTCTGGTCGTTCACATATAAACCGCCATCTATGCATCCAAGTCCGAGAACATCGGCCACATAGCGCGTCATGAGCCAGCCCAGGGTTTCGTTTTCCCCCTGTCTTTTCTGCCCTCTGCCTCTGCACATTCCCACCCCTTGGTCTCCTTCCTCGTTCTGTCTCTCGGCTCGTCACTGCGGCACCGAGACGACGAAGCGCGGCCATGCGTGCAGCTCTCCACCCGAGGGGTAAGCGCCACTGCCTGGTCGACGTCCATTGCCTCGTCCGACGGCGCCTTCCGCTTCCCCTTGTGACTCGCGCCGGCATCGAGCTTACGTCGATGTTGGAGCGTCGTCGCGGGATCAGCTGCTGGCGTGGGCTTCCTTTTGCAGGGGCACCTTTTCGCGTCGAGCCCTCTTGGAGGCCTCTTTCGCCGCTTGCTTTCGTCTCCTTCCGGTTATTGTGTTTCTGGTATTTGCTCGCGGCCTGCAACCAGGCTGGGCGTCGACGGGCGAGAGAGACGGGAGAAACGTTGTCGGAGTTGCTGCAGTTCGCACGGGTCATTGAAGCACTGCATGCTCTGGCAGCACCTCAAATCACCATCATTCCAAACAGTTTGAACGCTGAACAAAACGGTTCGCGAGCGCAGTCGGAGCCGTCATCGAGAGTGGTGACTCCGAGCTAACCAGCCAACAACAGCGGTCTCGCCGTGAATCAGCTACGTCGCCTTCTAAATATGATAACAGTACGTTCGAGATCAAGCTGGTCGTTTGCCGATTGAACTATCCTCCAGGACTTCATGTCATCGCCTAGAAAATCTGATCCCTGCGCTGGGCATGTACAGCAAGAGAAAACCACTCGGCCAGCAGTCCAACCACATGATGCTGCAACAAGGACGAACCAGGAGAAAGTGGACGTTACGAGTATGGTGTTTTACAAGGCGTGTGAACGTGGCTGACAACAAGATACAGGTATCCGCGCCACCCATGTTGCTCTCGGCCTGAGACGCCTCCCTGCCGGCTTCCATACTGCAGTCCGCCACAGTGACCTTGAATGGAGAACCGAGGATAAACGTTCGCCGGTAAATATCGGTTTCGTCGGACGGAGTGATCCACTCACGATGTGAGATCCCACCTTTCTAATCATGGTTGGAACTGACGGTGTATGCAGCCTACCAGGCTTGCCGGCCGACGTTCATCACGAGATCTACGCACCTTTCGGATTCCACCCCATACTGGGTGCCAGGGAGCAGATGGGACGGTCGACGGTGCCTGCCAACCGACTGTTGGATCGCAGTGCAGGAAGTATTCATGAGGCAGGTTGTCTCTGCAACCTCGGCGACTCCCTCCGCACTCGTTTCTTACACCTCGGAGAGCTTTGCGACCTAGACGACGCGATTTCAACTCACAGAGACGCCGTTCGGCCCACCCCCGATGTCCACCCCGACAGGCCCAGTTGTCTCAACAGCCTCGGTAACTCCCTCTGGGCTCGTTTCAAACGTCTTGGAGAGCTGCTGTCCGCTGGATCTAGATTCCCGTATATATTTCCTGGATTGCGGGGGGTATGTGAAGCCTGCACACGCCGTGCGCACGCTCACAGTGCGACACAGCGTCGAGCTATAAGGACGAAAGGTGACGCGACCATCACATTGTGCTTTGCTTACAGTGTGTATATGTAGTCCAATCAATGAATTCGATGGTTCCCCCTACCATTAATGCTTCATGGAGTCCATGTGACTGACTCATTCAGGGTCCAGGTTTTGCCCGGATAATCCTCCACCAAACTCGCACTGTCAGTGGGCGAGTGATGCACAACACTACGTTCATTCGCCCGTCCGTCCTCGTGTGTCTGTGCGCCATGTCTCCTTCACCCCGATTCCAGTCTGGTCGGCTGCCTCGATCGCCCGACTACATCGAGAGAACTGCAGGTCCCGCAAGATGACCTTCGCGTCGATGCAATGTACGTCGCGGTGAGCGTGCATTTCCTTTGTTCCAACATCGCGTCGCTTCAATCCGATCCGTGTTCGCAGGCCTGCAAGTACAACCAAACGCGCTGCAAGCGATCATTCGCGCACTCTCTACTCCGCAGAGCCTCGAGATCACTTCCCTCAAGTCCGCACCCGCGCGTGCCAAGTTGCATGTCCTCGCCAACGCCATCATCGAAGTGACGGGGCCCGCCCTCGATCCGATTCGCGCCTGTCTATTCGAGGTGCGTTACCCTCTCCCATCGTCCCGCGTATAGACACTGACCTACATCTAGTTCGACCATTTGGACGCCTACCCTTCGTAAGTTGGTGCAGGCATTGGTATTCGTTGGACAGCTCATCAGGGCTACTGCTCGCATAGAGAAACGACGTCATATGGTGGCTGACACGATCCGAACGCCAACGAGATATCGATACCAGACGTCATTTGGAGAGACTCGGCCCTGCACACGAGACGGCGCCTGGTCATCTGGACGTTGGGGAGATGTTACTGCTTGGACACAACCGTGACCTTTGAATTTCGTGCGTCTTTGTGTTTCAAGCCTGCATTACATCTCCTGTACTAATGACGATCTACTAGCTGTTTCGCGCCGTGGCAAGATCGCATGAAGAAACACCGCACGCAAAGTCTCTGTCGAGAAGCGGACAGATCCAGGGATGCGCCTGCCATACAAGGATCTGGTTCGGCTTCAGCTCGAGCGCTTTGTGATGGTATTGCGCGGCTGTCACGCCACTCGAACATGCGAAATCACGACGGCATTACTTACTCGCTCTGGTCGTGCCCGCCCAACTCTGGGAGCGCGAGGCCGAGGAATGCGTGGCTGGACTCTGAGGAGCAAGCCTTGCGCGTGTCCGTGGTCTGGATCTCGGTGTCCTCCAGCATGGGCGCCGGAAAAAGACGGCATCAATCTCCTCATGGATAACTACATCGCCGGAAGCCATGTGCTACTGTAAGTCGACAGCACGGATCCCTCACTGAACGACGTTTCCTCCAGGACTCGGTCCACGACCAAGCAGCCCGTCGCGACCCGGAGGTACTGCGCGCATTCCAACGGAGCCAGCAACAGCGCACCGAACGACTGCCGGACCAGACGAGCGATGGCAGCGCATGCGTCGCCAGATCGCACTTGGTCCGAGGGTACACGAGAAGCGCCATGCCGAGGTCATCCGTGGTCCAACGACCCCGAGCATGTGCGTCATCACGCGGTACACGCATAGGCCAGACTCGACTCTCGACGGAAGTACGAGATCTGCCAACGGGAAAATCTATCCAGCGAGCCTGGTGAGTCAACCTGCTACGAGGGACAACGGGGAAAGATCATGGAGCCGCTGGTACAGCGCGATGGCGAGACAGAGGTCAGGGAATGAGGCACTGCGCGCTACCGTGACCATGTCATCCATCTCTGATGGAGAGGAAGCGATCGTGGGGTGACTGGGCTGATGTGCGAATCGAATCAATAAGAGTGCGTGGCCAGGGACCTCGAAGGCACGCACCTTGTCTACTACGTCGACGAGCGCGTCTCCCAACTCGATTGAATCTGCCCGAATGCTAGTCGTTTTCGTTTTCATTCTCGCATGCCCGACACGTACATAGTTGAGAGCTTGAATTTGTGACTACAAGCGAACGTCGAAGGTAGCACAAGATGTGTGAATCGATTCAATGGGACACGTGGATCACTGGCGACCTAAAGGTCCACTTCGAAATAGCCCTTTCATCGATCTGAGACCGCCCTTGAAGTATATCTGCTAAAGTACGTCCACGGCCAATGGACGGTAAGCATCGAGCAGGACGAACAAAACGGTGATGCTCACGAGAACACAGGAGTCGACCCGAACAAAGTGGACCGTTCTCGAAGAACATCGACCTAAGCGAATCAACGGTGATTCCGACCACCCAAGGCTCGTCAAGCTGGGACCAAGTTCCGAGCCCTCTTCCAGTACCATTCACCGAAGGAGTACAACCAGTCGTCGTCGGCACTCAGAGTCAAGAAACCATATGGTGCGTTCGCTCGTTGACAGGGGAGTACGTCGTGGGCGGCTGTGAAGGGGAGATTCGGCGTGGGCGATGATGGGAGCGTGGTGGCGGGTAATGTCAAGAGTATCGCAGTGTCACAGGATGGAATGTGGCACGAACGGGCGAGAACTGAAGGAGATCAAAAGACACATGACAATGGGTGAGCAGTCGACGTCTCACCAGCCTACGCCACGAAATTGCGACCAAGGACAGAGTCAGTCAGGCACACTCAGTCCGATCGGCCCCGACGACCCGCGATCAAATTCTCATGCTCGCTTTGCAACAATTCTCTACGGGAGTCGTCCACCCAGTTGCGCCCTTCCCACTCACCGGCGACGCTTCATGCCTGGTATTACCGCCCTGTCGAACTACGCGGTTCCCAGAAAAAAGAGCGGCGCATCTGCCCACATCCACCCTGCAAGACTTGGAATCATGGCAAAACACCATCCCCGTCCCCACCAGAGCAGAGCTAGGTCGAGGGGACGACAATCTTTGGAGGCGAGCGAGTGAGTGAGGACCCCAGAACTGTGAGTCACCGTCGATATACTTCATGTTCAGACTCAGAGGACTAGGGGAGAAGCCGTCGGTTCGGTCGCCGAGAGACAGGGAATGTTGAGCGCAGGAACGGGGACTCCGGACCCACCCGGCGCCGCAACGGCGAGATTCAGAGAAGTGATCGGGCCGCGTCTGGATCGGCAGCGAAAGAGTGCGCGTTTGAGTGACTTCACGAACGCGTTTCTGCTCTACTTGAAACCTCGTCCGATTGCAGGCGCGACGTCAGCATCTACACCCAGACGACTTACCAGGTCGGAACAGCGCCCCACGTGCGCGAACATCAAGATATCGACTTCATCTCTTCGGCGACGAACGCGCACCGATACAGACAGAACCATAGTATGCAATCGTAACAAACTCCGCGATCCCCTGCCTGACTCCTATTCTCCCTCTCCACCATGGCTTCCACAGACACTAACCAGCATTCATTTTTGAACGACCCGTATGTGAAGGACGTCATAGAGCACATCGCCCGCTCCTACGAACTTCACGAAGCACCGTCTTCTCAAATCCGTCACTCGAGTGAGGTAGAACAGCAAGTGGCAACAACCCGATAAGCCCAACAACGTGCCAATGGACGAGAACATCACCAAGTCGAACCCCACGACCACTAAAGAGTGAGTACGGCGGCTATCTTGCGCACGGACCCATGATTGGTACTGATTCCTCCTATCCACAGCCGATTCCTGGTCACGTTTGCTTGCTATGCGATGTGCGCTGGCCTTCGTTTGGAGCTAGACTTGCATCCCGAAACGGACTTGATCATTGGCAAAGCAATGCGGGTCGCACGAGTACACGAACACCCCTGCATATCAGCCTCTTGATTCTAATGGTGCTGTGATAGAATGGGAAGGATACCAAACGCTCGGCCGAAGTCGCCTCAGTGTCCTGGGCCCCAGTCTACGTTAAACAGGCTCTTTTCCTGGAAGACGCCGACGGCGTCCCTGATGCTTTGGAAAAACCGGCACCGTTCCTCACCAGAAAATCGTTCGAGGTTCTCGATAACCCGCCGTACGATTCCTTGAGGTGTGGCACTAGCCATCTCCTGGGAAAATCGTTCGAAGTGTCGTGTGGCTCGGGAAAATCGCTGCGGATCACGGAGACCGACATGGCATTACTCTGGGAGTTGCCTGTCACGGATCTGGAGTGAGCGAGACGTGGTGAGTGTTTCTGACGTGTCCCAGGCAGATGTCGCCGTTGACGAGGTGGTCCGTCGTTCGTCCTCATCCTGGAGATGTCCGCCGTGAAGTCGAAGAACGCCGAGCACCTCGCTTTCCAACGCATGCAGTTTAGGACCGGGCACTTGACCTGGTCCAATCGTGCATGATGGGCGAAAATGAAATTTACATCGTTGATACAGCACGGCTCGAATGGACGCATACATTAGTTAGAGGCTATACCGCGTCGGAGATGAAAAAACGGCGTGATAAACGAACCTATGCAGCAACTTCATGATCGAGAACCTCGAATTGGGACCAGCGCGGCGCTCCTGGTTGGGAGCTCATGGCAAACGTCAGGCTGGAAGAAATACTGAATGCGAAGCCACACCTTGACGTACTGGGAGGAACGGTGATCATGTCTGTCACCACGGAGACAGGTCGAGCGCTGACGCCCCATCACTACATTCTAACGAACTCGCTACTCTGACGAACCGGAGCTCGCGCAACGTGATCAGTCTTGGATCCGACTACGAAACGGTGTTTATTCATGGGGAAGAAGGCAAATGCAAGGATGCCGTGGGCTACGTAGAAGAGAAATGCCTGTGACGGCTCATTGGTGCTTGTCGTCGATGACTTCGGGAAAAACGCACCCGACTGATCTCCGCGGGCGCGTCTGCACCACAGCAATGGACGCCATCAAGGTTCGTTGTAACCTCAACGAATTCCTGGATTATTCCGGTCGCAAGAGGAAATCGAGTTGATCGTGTGCGGTTGTCTAGAGCTTCGGCAGTGCGTGTCCTCGAGTCCTGACAAAGCCGGTGTTCAGTTAGGTAACAAACTCGTGCGGTGGTATCCATCTATTCCGTCAGGTCGAATACGCAGGGTCGTCGACGCTTTGAACGGTAGAAGTCACGTCGAACAAGTTTCCCTGGACGAACCTGCCGTCTGTCCCACTCCCACGTCAGCTCCGCCCCGTCCTCATCGAGATGCGCACTCGCTGTCCCTGTCGTTGTATTCTGCGCGCTAGACGGCCTCGTCCGCGTCCTTGTCGACGCCCGTCTGGACGTGGCGCCTGACGAGGCGCACGCACGTCCGAGGGGGGTCGACCGCGATCCACCGTCGCTCGTCCATGAACGCCACAGCGTGTCGCCATGGGCCGAGGACCGAGGTCGAACATCGTGTAGAGGCCCCAAGTCGAGGACGACGATGCGGTGCGACGGTGCGACGAGGATCGCGTCTGGAATCGGGTCTTTGGGGGCATGGGCCAAACGAGGGGGCCTACACGACCGTGGCGCTATCTGCGGACGAACGGAGGCGGGCGACAAAGGCGGCGTAGGCAGGGCCGTCGAAGGTCCAGTGAGCCCCGCGATTGTCGTGGGCGCGCTTTGGGTCTGGCATGACGTCGAATTGGGTGCGGGCGAGGTATTGGCTTCAAGGCGGGGATTGACGGTCGAGATGAGGCGGGCAGCGAAGGCGGATTTTCCGGAGGCGGGAACACCCGTGATGGCGATCGAGTCGGGGAGGCTGTGTCGGTGATTTTTCTGGAGGTCGATACTCGCTCGGTAAGCTTGTCGAGGATGAACTGGGCACGGCGCAGTTCAAGACAAGAACGCTGGCACCCAAAATGCCTCTAGCGTGGGAGGTTGGCCACCAAACGGTACGTTGTGCTCACCGTCTCGCATGACGTCAGCTGACCCCGTCCAGCGTCGATCCAAACAAGGTCTTCATCGGCTATCTATATCAAGGCTGGTGAGCCCATCCTCAACTCGCTCAAACCCCCTCCCCCCAGGTCCACTCGCCTCAGGGTCACGCACTATAATACCGGCGATGGCGACCCAATCGACCCAGGTACGTCCCATGTGTCGGCCCGCCCAACGCGCTCACCGATTCCAGGGCCACCACGGCTGGTTCCACTTGTTCAACGCCCCCATCCAGACCAGCGGCTGTCCCAACGTCGATCTCTGGCCTAACCCCTCGGTACTCTTTCCCTCCCCGGGTCTCAAGACCACCTCGAGGGACCTGTCTACCTCTTTCCGTCAGGCAACCCAAGACCGTCGGGCGCCACTTTCGCTGGATGGCGATGGACGGGGTCGATGGCACCTTGCAGCGGTTCACGGGGCAGTGCGAGGTCAAGCCGGAAAATCTTGGCGTGCGCGACTCGAGGGACGAGATCGAGGAGAGTTCACGAGGCAGCCAAGGCAAGGAGTCGCGTGTATGCTATCGTATGTGTGTCTCTTCTTTTCGTTTGTGATGTCGGTGAGGCTCGACCGCCATGCACAGGTACGACGTGTTGGGTGGATCCTGAGACAAGATCGAAGGACGCAGACTAGCATGCGTTCGCCAGGGACCGGGACCCGTGGAATGCAGTTACCAATCAAGTCCAAGTGCCATGTTCATCATTGGCTCGTTCTGGATGTCAGTGGGTCGCAGAGTTTCTGTCGTGATCATTGACATTTTCCGATTCCGACAACGAACATTGCTCATCATGATGCTCTTGTGGGTATCTCCATCGAGGGGTCGAGGATATCTGATCGATCGGGATCTTGCCAAGGCGATGGAGCTCCAGGGGCCTCGACAGTATGGATCGTACGTGACGAATCTTACCATCCGTCTCACGATTTCGAGCATGGCAGCTGGAGAGCTCTGTCTGCAAGACTCGTGATGGATGCGCGCACGGCACACGTTGCAGGACGTCCTGGAGTCTACTTTATGGGGGTCCCTCCCTCCGTCGAACCTTGATGTCGAGTTTCGTATGTCGTGCATCGGGAGGGTGGGCGAGACTTTGTTTATCACCGTTATCAAAGGATTTCACGCCTCTCCACTTTCCGGGTCGCTCTACGCTGTATGGCCCGGTCAGCGACCGCGCCCGTCTCTTCAGTCACGGTTTCCTGGAACCTAGAACTGAAGAGCTGAATTCATACGACGCTGTGAGGTCACTATGTGGTCTCAAGATCGATGCCATCCTTATACATCCTGTCACGGTCTATGTTGCGTCCTACCAAAGGCTGCGCGTCCACAATTATATCCTTGCAAAACTACTTTTGAACGAACTGTAACTGACTGGATGCCAGCCCGCAACCGCTGGGTGCCATCGTCGATCGTTGCGTTGAAGCGAACAGTGATACGGTCGTCCTGAAATCAAAGCGTACATTGACTCGGAACATGTGGATGGAATGTGGCAGAGTCGACCTTTGCGGATGTCTTCGTAGGTCTTTGGCCGTGGCCGTGACATGGAAAGTTGGTTGTTCGTGCTCTCACTTTCGACTCGGTCATTATCGCGTCGACGTGAATGGGGCCACAAAGAGAGACCCAGAGTCCGAAAAAGATCGAATATGTACGAAATAAATACAGACAAATGAGAGTGAGAGACTGACGAGCGTCATCTGAGAACGACGAAATGGTGCGTGCTGCATGTTCGTCGACGGGGAATGGAGAGAGATGAGAGAATTCAGAACGCGCGATTCATATCAGCGGACATAGGCAAGGTCGAGGCAGTGTTAATCTCTCGGTCGACAACAAGCATGCGTGAAACGCGCCAGAGGGGGCCTGCGCAGATTATGCCGTCAAGAGGCCTCCTCGTCCATCTCCCCCACCGAACCACATTGATCCCCTTCTTCGTGCTCAGCTCCGATGGGAGACTGACATCCCCATCCACTCTGCGTGATGCACAACAGTCTCGTCTTCGTAGGGATAAGCGCTGATGGGAGGCTGAGACACGCATTGAAAAGGGTGGTTTCGCTGGGCAAAAGAAGGTCAAACGTGGCCGTGGAACACGAAAACCAAGGCTATACTCACAAGCCCACGCCGCGCAGTCGCCCGTTGCCTCGCGTCGGCGTCAGCGCTCTGAATTCGGGTAGCCTACGTTTCAGGCCGTGGGGTCACATCGGGGAACTGGACGAGGTCATTGCCGCGTTGATCGTCTCACGCAGCGTGACACAATTCAGCGGCGTACGTATGCAACCTACACGGCTGCATCAGACGCCGGGCGAGGAGAGATGCACAGGACGTACCATCAAGACGATAAACTCGCGCTTGCTCTTCCTCTCCACGCTCTCGACCGTCGCCGTGCATCGGCGTCAGGGCTATGTTGTGGCCTCGTTCGAGTTCCTTGAGCAATGATCGCAGCAATGAACGGCATCACTGGCAGGGTGATGCATGAAGCCGATGACTCATCTCCCTTCTTGGCTATGTAGAGCGTCGCCCGTCGGACTCGAGTCTGCATGATCATCGTGAGGGTATCGTGAGTCAACTGGCAGCCTCATCCACGACGTAGGATGTGATTAGGCAGCCAATGAACGAGTTTGCGCGTTCCTTTGCGATCGCGTGAGTGGAAGTAGACCACCCAAGAGTGGGACGACGTACCGCCGTTCTCGAATATCATTCCTGAGCCAAAATCATTGATGTTGACGTGAAACTCGCTGTCGAACAAGCGATTCTCTTGTTTGAGATCCTTGTTGATGGGATGAGTGCACATGGACGGTGGACGAGATAGATGGACCTGCGGAGACATCCTTGTCATGCCTGTACTCGATGGTCGATGGTCCGGCAGGCGGCGTAATACCTGGTGCAGCTCAAGGACCGAAGAACAAGTGGGATCGCAGAATCGCCGTTTCGTGCGAGCTTGAGGACAAAGAAGTCAGCCACACCGGGTCAAGGGAGCAGAGGAAACGTGTGGTGTACGGTGTGAGCACGACCACGATCACGCGCTCGTGGCAGAGGAGTCTTGAAACCACGAGGCTGCGACGGTGTCTGGATCGTTGGCCCGTGGGTACGCGAGGGGGCAAATGGTCTGGGAGGGCGGCGAATGTGGACGGTGCAAGCATAGTCGTTGTCTTTGGACGTCGCTCTAGGGCGCGAGCTCCGAGAAGCCAGAATGGTCAATACACTGCCAGCAGGCAGGGAGCAATGAAACGGGCGAGGCTGGGGAATGGATGCATGCGCGACGTATCCAGTACAAAGACGTGCGTTGAAGTTCAATGTCGGAGTTCCAGCTGCAGTTCGCACCGCCCATCATGCACGGAACTAAACACGAGTCCCACTTCCTGTGCTGCAGTATGACCTTGAAAAGTATCGCGGTACGGTGCTCAAGCAGTTCAATTTCCCCGTCATGTCTAGCGGTTCAAACGCCGAAAAAAAGCGTTCGCGAGCAGAGTTGGAGCCGTCTTGTGGCACCGAGAGCGGGGTCTCCGAGCCCACCCGACATGAACGGCCCGGCCGTGAATCAGCATCGCTTTCTAGTCCCATAACTGTATGTGTCGAGGTGAAGGTAGTCGTTTGCCGGCTGACCTATCCTCTGCAGGACTGCATACTATCGTCCAGCAATTCTGATCCCTGCGCTGGATGTGTACAGCAGGAGAAAACCATTCGACCAACAGTCCAGCCATGCGATAGTGCAACGGGGACCGACCAGGAGGAAATGGTCATTACAAGTACAGTGCTTTACAGAGCTTGTAAACGTGGCTGACAACGAGATAGGTATCCGTGCAACCGATGTCGCTCTCGGCCTAAGACGCCTCCCTGCCGGCTTCTATACTGCAGTGCGCCACAGTGGCCTTAAATGGAGAACGGAGAACAAGCGATCGTCGGTAAATATCGATTTCGTCGAATGGACTGGCCCAATCCCGATGTGAGATCCCGCATTGCTATCATGATTAAAACTAATAGATTATGCAGTCCGTCAGACCTGTCGGCCAAGGTTCATCTCGAGGTGTATGCATCTTTCGAATGCCAACCCATGCTGGGTGCTGGGGAGCAGCTGCGAAAGTTGACGGTGACTGTCGGCGAATTGTTGCATCGCAGCGCAGCAGATGCTTGTGAGTGGGGCTGAGTGTTGGAAATTGACATAGCTTCTAACACTGGGACAGCATTCATGTTCTTCCCGAAGGAAGGAGACGTCGTATCGCCATGTTCATCCGTATCGGTGACTGTCGAACGGCAGACGAGCTCATCGGCGTCGAGGGTGCTTCTCCCTCATCATGTAAGTAAGGGCCTATACCAACTCGTCATCGTTAATCGCTGTATGCCCTTAGTCGTACCCCGAATTGCCAACGGAACTGGAAGACATGACAAACCAGGGTCATAACGCACTCTCACGCTACCGAAAGCGAGGGGAAAGACGAGATCTGGAGCTGTCTATTGCAAAGTTTGAACGGGCATACAACGTTTGTCCGCTTGACCACCCTTGTCGTGCGGCGGCTCAGTCGAACCTGGCGATGGTTAAATGTATACTCTGCCAAGTGGAGGGTACCTCTGTCGAGACCCCGCTCAACCTGTACCGGGATGCGCTACGCAGGCGTCCCATCGACCACGCGGATCGTCCCTTGACATTGATTCAGCTCGCCACGGTGTTATTTACAGAATACGACAGGTCAAGGGATAGAATGGAGAGGGTAAGATGCAAGGGATTGCTGGATGAGGCGCTAGACCTCAGCTCTGGAGAGAGCCACGAAAACAGTGTCGCGAGGGTCCTGCTCCAACTTCGTGCTGTGCATCGTGCGTGGAACCGATCGAACGAGGCATCCACACTAGAGCAGAATTTAAGGTTGGGCGTATGGGACGACTCGGAAGACCCAAGGGTTTCAAGTGTTGCGTTGTTGAAACGCTATGAAGAGACTGGTGACGTGAACGACCTAGAACAGGCAATCCAGATTACGAGGAAATTGGTGGAGACTATTTCGGTCTGGGATGAAAACTATCCCCGTGGGCTATGTAATCTCGGGGTAGCGTTAGAGTATCGATTTCAGCGTCTCGGAGAGCTTCGGGACCTGGACGACGGGATTTCAACTCTCAGAGACGCCGTTCAGTTCACCCCTGATGGCCACCCCGACAAGCCTGCTTGTCTCAACAACCTCGGCAGCTCCCTCCTCACTCGTTTTGAACGCCTCGGAGAGCTTCGCGACCTAGACGACGCGATTTCAACTCACAGAGACGCTGTTCAGTTCACCCCTGATGGCCATCCCGACAAGCCTGGTCGTCTCAACAACCTCGGGAACTCCCTCCTCACTCGTTTTGAACGCCTCGGAGAGCTTCGCGACCTAGACGACGCGATTTCAACTCACAGAGACGCCGTTCAGTTCACCCCTGATGGCCACCCCGACAAGCCCCGTTGTCTCAACAACCTTGGCAACTCCCTCCGAA
>JBBPMC010000756.1:0-16834 GCA_038090115.1 Strobilomyces echinocephalus
TCACCTCTGCCTGAATACGACAGCGGTCGAGGACCTTTGTCATCGATGAACGAAGTTCGTCATAAATTGGAAGCTCCTCGAAAGCAGTTCCCTGCCGCGTCTTGTCGTATAAACGACCGGTGTCGGTGTCGATGAGCACCGTCGGCAAGTGGCGGACAGCCTCCTCGACTTCGTTTCGAATCGCAGAAGTCGCATCGATATACTGATGACGAAGCTCTATTTGCAATATTTCAGAATGACTGAACATGGAAAGAGAGAAGAATGTACCGCGTATTTTCGGATCGCGTGATTGCTCGAGTATCGACAGCATCGCCTTGAATGCATCGAATGCATCACTGTACCGGCCCATGCCATGTAATGCTGTATGCTTTTCTCCATACCCCTGGTATGATGATGGGTCGAGTTCGACGAGCTGACAGTGCGAATCAGTGAGGTACGTCTATGGCAAGCATCCCGGTCCAACCTCGTTGCCGTGCTTAAGAAGAACCTCGTTGAGGTTGTTTGTGTCGAGGGATATCACGGCAGAATAGTATTCAATCGCCTCTTCGTGTCTCTTTCTGACACTCGCAGTGTCACCGAGGCTCACCAATTTCTCGGCACAGCGGTCTCGAAAGTCTGCGCGAGAGGAATGTCTCAGTTTCGGTTGCAATACTACTGCAGCAACCTACCGCGCTCCCACCGCGCTCGCTCGTCACTGGCGTCAATGTCTCGCAGATCGCTCTGCATCTGCCGGAAAGCCTCCACAGCCTCAGAGATACGACCAACATCCTCGAGAGTGATGCAAACGGTACGGTAAATGGTGAATTTCGACACCTTGAACTAAAACAAAGGTTAATGTCCGTATCCGAACACTTGCAGCGAGTATACCTTGACGCTAGCACGCAGCGCCTCATGCGGGGACGCATTTTTCAGAGCTGCACTGGCCCATTTTGCAAGGACGGTACATGGAGCCAAAGATCCGAGCGACAAGACAGCAGCGTAAGCTATAGCTTCCTCCTCCGGTTTTCCTGCGTTCGACGCGTCGTCACCGTTTTTTTCCAGAGTCCCGATGCATCTGTTCGTACACTCTAATGGATTGGATTAGATTGTTCATCCGAGGCACACAACGAGACGCACCAGTAAGCCAGTCGGAGAGGAGTTTGTTGCCATCGGTGTGCCCGCTCGCAGTGTCTGCTATTTCGAGAAGAAGAGTGGCAGCCTCGATTATTCGGTCTTGAGAATACAGAACGTCACATTGACGTATTTGTTCGTGTACATGGATGATAGATTGAAGCTTCTGGTTGGTTTGTTCCAGCTGCGCGATTTCGTCATCTGACGAACACGGTCGTGGGGGGCGCGTGAACGACTGCGGCAAGAAACGTACATAGCAATTTGCGTTGCTCTTCGGCTGCAAGTCGATCAGAACTGCGCCACTCCTCGAATTTGGATTGTAGCGCCTCGGTGTCCTTCTCGTACTTTTCTTGCTTGTCTAAGATTTCTTGCTTCAGCTGCGTGATTTCGTCACCTGACGGTCATCGTCATCGACGGAGCGTGATGGGCCGGGATAAGAAGCGTACTCGCTCGTAGTAACAATTGATTTTTCTCCTCTTCTGCGGCATGCCGAGTGTCGGCGAGTTCGCGGCGGAGTTGTTCGACAAGTTGTTCGGGGGATGCACCGTCGTCGGCTGGAAGAAGTGAATGCTTGAAGCTAGAACGAGAGCGGCTCGGACGTACCTGCCTCCTGCGCATGTATTGACCCATTGTCCTCCTCACCGTGTGTCCCTTCTTGTGTTTCAGAAAGTTGAAGTCTCACCCCGTCGCGCTCCTAGGGGGAAGCAGTCGAAGACGGTCGGACGAACCAAAGAAGTTGACTCACGTCGACCAAGTACGACAAAGGAAGTATATCGGCCAAGTCGCGGAGGGAAACCGCCATCTCTCCGCCGGCTACGAGGTCGTAGTGGTCCGATATAGCAAGAGACTGGACCCCATGGGTGAGCCGGATGCTGGAGCCGATCTGGTGGTGCGTGGTAGTGTCCCAGAAAGAAAGTAATGAACCAGCTGTGGTGGCGATGAACTTGCCGTTGCTGGCCAGAGCGATGCATGAATAACAGCCCGTGCCGGGAACGGCCCACTTCGAGGTCGTCTTGCCCGTGGCGACGTCGAGAACGTGGATGTGACCGTCGTCGGACAAAGCGAAGAGTTGCTTTCCATCTGTGGACCAGGCGAGGGCATTGTTTCGATATGAGCTGACTCGGATCGGGACGTCGAAGAGACAGTGACCGTCTTGGTCGTAGACCCGAACAGACGCGCGGTTCCAGGTGGCGGTGGTGAGGAGACGACCGTCGGGCGAAAACTTGGCAGCGACGACGACGTATTCGTGTTTCCATGGTCCGAGGAGCCGCGAACCGGTCGAGAGCGACCAGACACAGACAGTCTCGTCGCCCGATCCGCTCGCGATCTTGGTCCCGTCCGGCGAAACGTCCACGGCATAGACCCACTTGCTGTGTCCTTCGATCTCTCGCGCTTTCTCACGCGTCTCGGCGTTCCACAGCTGCACCTCGCCATATTCTGTCCCACATACGATCCATCTCCCGTCTCGCGACACCGCGATGGAGTAGACGGAACTCCCCGCGTTCATCGACGCGCCCACCTCGCTGCCGTCCTCCACCCGCCAACACCGAATCGTCTCTCCTGCTCCGCCCACGAGGTGCTCCCCGTCAGCCAGGAATGCGACGCAGTATGCGTAACCCGGACATTTGATGTCGACCGGTCCTTTTCTTCTTCGGTGAAGTGTACTAGAAGAGGAACTTTGTCCACTTGGAGCTTGGACGCCTGTTAGCGAGGTAGGTCTATCCTCTGTCCGAGTCCGCTCTTGTTTCGTCAGTGTCGTCGGTTTGATCGTCTCGTCCGACGCTCACCGTCTTTGTTCCGCCGGCGCGCGTTGAACCACATGTTTGGTCGAGGTGTCAGATCAGTGGGAACGATGGATGCGTGCGCCTTTCTAGTAAGTCGCCCGTCACCACGTGTCTTATCGATTCATACATTGCAAGGCCGCCTCGTGTCTCGGCGCTTGAGCTGACCAATTCGCCCTCGACCATGCTCATGGATGCAGTGCTGCTGCAACCGATGAGCGATGCCGAAATTCGTGCAAGACATCAGCTGGCAGCCGATACCAGCGATGAATTCATGGCATTCCGCCGCGTCGATCACTTCCAGCCATGTCAATTACATTCGCGACCTGCCACCTTTGGTGAGGGACGTCGTCCTATTCCTGTCCATAACGCTTCACCCGCAGAGCGACCAGAAGATTGATTAACCAGCACGTACACCCATACGCCGATCGCCTCCTATAGAGTCGACACAACACCTCCACGACCACGCTTATCAAACGTCCTCATCGCCCACCCTGCTGCGTCACTGCTGTCTTCTAGATTGACCTGAAGCCTCTCCCTAGTCATCCCCATACCACAGGGGCCTGTGGTCAGACCGGCCCTGCCTCTCCAGTCGCACACGTACTTTGGCATCTAGCATTCGTTGCTCGCCTGCAGGTTGTATGCACGACATGATTTGGGAACGCACGCCCGACTTGCTGTCCCGCCATGGACGATCGCATCAGATCGAAGATGGACAAGTGGAGAAGGGCGGCGAGAGAGAGTTTGGGGTATAACTTTCTGGAATTGGTGAGACTCGGGGAAGCCTAGCAGTGGCAGAAACCTCGATCGTTCGATTATTTGTAGGACTGCAACACTTGTTACCATATTTTTGCTAGCTCGTTCATAGTATGTTTTCTGGTCTAAAATCTATGAAGTATTGTACTGCCCAGTCAATCATTGACATCAACCTCGTTGTGTCCTCATCCTTATGTCCTCTTCGCTCACTGTGTTTCCTCTGCAGGCCTGCCTCGGACGACATGCTTGATCAAGGTGGAGATCAAGGAAAGAGGGACTCCATTCTGCGCACTAATTTTATGTCACGCGTCACGCATGTGCCATATCGACCCAGGACCGCCAGTGTCTCGGTGTTTGTGCTTATCGACTCATCCTTAGCCCCGCGACCTGTTTGCTATTGCCTCTTGTGCGACTACCACCCCATCGTCGACGCCGAACGTTGAACATCGTGCTTGAGTTATCATTTCTCTGCGATCGTCGTCGGTGTTGGACTCTGGTGACTGGGCCGCTCGATGCACGAGCGTCGAGCGACGAGGCGTTCGAGATCACCCTTGTCCTCGCCGTCTCCAACGTGTACCACAGTGTGACTCGTTGAGCGGCTGCGAGAACCGTCGTGATGGTGAATTGGATGCAGCGCGTCCATAGAGTGAGACGCTCACAAGCGTGTAGGACCTCGATCCGTCTGATCTCGGTCGTTCACGATATGCAGCGTCTGTCTAATGAAGTCTGTCAGATCACTTCTGATGAGCCAGAGAGCATCCTGGACCATTTTTTCGCGAAGATCATTTGCCTTTCGATGACGTTAGCGTACTGGAAACAAGGCCCACCACGCAGACTTTGGATTCGAAGTAGCCCCAAATACCACTTGCCGGTGGGACCTGCCTCCCAGTCGCTTTCTTGTTCCTCGTCTCTTTTTACAGGTAGCGCACAAGCTACACCATAAATAACGTCGGACTGTCCTCGGTATTGCACCAGGGAAGAGAATGACGGCTGTGCGTTCTTCTATGGAGCCCCTCGAGCGTCTCGCGCACCGCGGCCAGTTTGGTCTGTTGAGCGGTATACAAGCTCTTCCAGTGCTCGGTAGCGCACCGGTCTTTTCCTGGTCCGCCGAGGACAAAACTACCAAGTCATCGCGAAGTTTCTTATTGGCTTCCCTGAGCCACAGTTTTTCGTTATCTAACGGACACGATCATTGACGGAGCATGAGCGGCTGCGGCAAGGAATGAACTTAGTAACATGTCTTGCTCCTTGACGGCACGCTGAGCGTCGGCACGTTCGCGGCGCAGTTGTTCGATGATTTTCTGGAGGGATACGCTGTTGTCGCCTGGTACTAAGAAGTGAATGCTTCGAAGCACGAACGAGAATGTCTGTTACGCACCTGGGTTCTCCTGTACGTGGATGTCCCTCTCTTCGTGTCCATTTTCCTGATCTTCGGAACTGCTAGGTGCTGATTTTTGCTACACCGCGAGTCTAAGGAAAGGCGGTCAAAGACCACAGGACGTCGACCAGGTAGGACGAGAGAAGAACGTCCGCCAAGTTGCGTATGGAAACTACCTTCTCTCTGCCGGCTGCGGGGTCATTGTAGTCCAGTATAGCAAGAGACTAGACCGGACGATTGAGCTGGACGACGGCGCCGATTTGCTGAAGCGTAGTAGTGTCCCAGAAAGAGAGCGACGAGCCAGCTGAGGTGACAATGAACTTGTCGCTGCTTGCCAAAGCGATACATGGACGCCCGTCTGTGTTGTGAACAACCCACTGTGAGCACATCTTGCCGGTGGATGCGTCGAGAGAGGAAGTCGTCGCGAGACAACGTGAAAAGTTATTTTCCGTCAGTTGACCAGGCGAGGGCATTGTTGTGCCATGAGCCGATTTGGATGGCGAGACAGCGGCCGTCGTTGTCATAGACCTTCAGAACGGAGTTATGGTGTAACGTGGCGGTGACGACGAGACGACCGTTGGACCGAGAAGTCGTTGGCCAGTCTCGACCAACCAAAATGAGACGTCGATTGCCCACCGGTGACCGAACCCCGACGCGTTTCTGCGTTCCACCACCGGTTACCACCACGATGGAGGACACAGGACTCCCAGCGTTCATCGGCCCACCCACCTCGACTCGCCAACGACGAGTTTTACCTCCCTAGCCGCTGACTCTTGGATACTCGTCGCCATCGTCTCAGGTTAGCTTCGACGACTAGACCCCGAGGTAAGTCAGTCCTCTGTCCGAATTGGCTCTTGTCTCGACAGCGTCGCCGTTTCAGCCGTCTCGTCCGACGCTCACCAACTATCCCTTGCAGACGGACATGTTCTGTTGAGGTGCCAGATCAATGCAAGGGGGACGAGTGGGTGTCCATTTAGCGTACACCTTTTTACTAGCAGTCCTTCATCATGCACGTATCATCTTATCAATTCATACCACCTCGTGTGATGTCGCGTACGCTCGCCAACTCTGACGAACAAGGAAGTGTGTCCATAGGACGCCCATTCGAATCTCTCGATCTTAAACACCCGCATCAGTCGTACAAGTCGACCTTCCGGGAGTTCCTGAGTAACCTTGTCAGAGACAATTTTCTTTGACGAGATATACACAGTATAGCTACATGGACACACGACCACGCCGCTGAATGATTCGCTTGAGTGGTCTTTGGTGGACATAGCGACAAAGATGTCTGTAGAATACGAGCACGTGTGCGATTCTACTTATGTGGATACAGCTTCAATCGGCTCACCCAGGGTGCCTCTCCCGAACACGAATGATCAAACTGCCCGTTGTGAACCTTCTGTGCTGCATGTGCCCCCACAGGACGAGTAATAGCCCTCGTCGACTACTCAGCGAGGTCGCGGCGAAGCATCTCGTTTGCTTCCTTAAGCTGCGCGATTTCATCGTCTAACGGACAGTCACCGACGGAGCGTGAAGAGCTGGGGTAAGCAACGTACTCGCTCTCAGTAGCAACTCGTTTTTTTCCTCGGCGGTACGCTGAGCGTCGGCGAGTGCGCGGCGGAGTTGTTCAATGAGTTTTTCGGGGGATGCGCAGTCGTCGCCTGGAAAAAGTGAATGTTTCGAAGCACGAACGAGAGCGACTCAGACGTACCTGCCTTCTGCGCATGTATGGACCCATTTTCCTTCTCGTCGTGTGTTCCTTCTTGTGTTTCAGAAAGTTGAAGTCCCGCCCCGTCGCATTCCTGGGGGAAAGCAGTCGAAAACGGCCGGACGAACCAAAGGAGTTTACTCACGTCGACCAAGTACGACAAAGGAAGTATATCCGCCGAGTTGCGGAGGGAAACCGCCTTCCCCCCGCCGGCTGCGAGGTCGTAGTGGTCCGATATAGCAAGAGAGTCGACATCATGGCTGAGCTGGATGCTGGAGCCGATCTGCTGATGCGTGGTAGTGTCCCAGAAAGAGAGTGATGAACCAACTCCGGCAGCGACGAACTTGCTGTTGCTGGCCAGAGCGATGCATGAACAACCAAGGCTCGTGCCGTGAATGGCCCACTTCGAGGTCGTCTTGCTCGTGGCGACGTCGAGAACGTGGATGAGACCGTCGTTAGACAACACGAAGAGTTGCTTCCCATCCGTCGACCAGGCGAGGACATTGTTTCGAGTTGACCTGACTTGGATCCGGACGTCGAAGAGACGGTGGCCGTCTTGGTCGTAGATGCGAACAGACTCGCGGTCCTAGGTGGCGGTGGCGACGAGACGACTGTCGGGCGAAAACTTGGCAGCGACGACCTGGTACTCGTGTTTCCATGATCCGAGGAGCCGTGCGCCGGTCGAGAGCGACCAGACACAGGCAGTCTTGTCGTGCGATCCGCTCGCGATTTTTGTCCCGTCGGGCGAGACATCCACCGCCCACACCCAACCGCTGTGTCCTTTGATCCCTCGCACTTTCTTACGCGTCTCGGCGTTCCACAGCTGCACCTCGCCCCCAAATGTCCCGGTTACGATCCATCTACCGTCTGGCGACACCGCGATGGAGTAGAGAGCACTCCCTGCGTTCATCGACGCGCCCACCTCTCTGCCGTCCTCTACTCCCCAACACCGAATCTTCATACCATCGTCCCCGCTCACAACATGCTCCTCGTCAGCCAGGAATGCGACGCAGTATACGTAACCCGGACATTGGATGTCGACTGGTCCTTTTCTCCTTCGGTGAAGTGTACTAGAAGAGGAACTTTGTTGGACGCCTGTTAGCGAGGTAGGTCTATCCTCTGTCCGAGTCCGCGCTTGTCTGGTCAGTGTCGTCGATTTGATCGTCTCGTCCGACGCTCACCGTCTTTGCTCTGCAGGCTTGCGATGAACGACATGTCTGGTCGAGGTGTGAGATCAGTGGGAACGATGGACACGTGGATGCTCGTGCCTTTCTAGTAAGACGCCCGTCACCACGTGTCTTATCGATTCGTTGAGCTGACCTCGACCTATGGCCGTGAATGCTCACGGATGCAGTACCGCTGCAACCAATGAGCGACGCCGAAATTCGTGCAAGACATCAGCTGGCGGCCGGTTCTAGCGATGAAGTCATGGCATTCTGCCACGTCGATCACTTTCAACCACGTCAATTACATTCGCGACCTGCCACCTCTGGTGAGGGACGTCGTCCTATTCCTGTCCGCGACGCTTCACTCGCAGAGCGACCAGAAGATTGATTAGCCCCATGCGCCGATCACCTCCTAGAGAGTCGACACAACACCCACCGTCAGACCTGCCCTCCCCGTCTGGTCGCGCAAGCATTCAGCACCCCACGTTGGTTGCTCGTCTGCATGACACGACCGGGGAGCGCACACCAGATTTGCCGTCCTATCATGCACGATCGCATCAGGTGGAAGATGGGCAGGTGCAGAAGGACGGCGAGGAAGAGTTTTGGGGACGAATTGGTGAGATCCGAAGACAAACAGCGCCATCGTCCTCGCGACGGCATTTCACGACGTAGGCATAGTCGACTTCTCTGTACATTGAATCGAGGATGCGAAAATCTACTACCGTAGCAATGTCTGCAGAGCGAGTTGAAGGGGCGTGGCTTTCCAGCTGCTGCATTTGCTTTGGGGGACCTTGTCGCCGAGGGTCAGCCAGCGTGAATACGAACGAGGCAACGCTGACCGACATTCGAGATCAGTGTGCAGCAACCAGACAGGTCGACTTGGCCGATCGCCTGCCGATGCGAAATCGGCCTGCTTTCGGTGATCTTGATTGTCCCCTCCACCCGCCACCCTGGCGATCCATTTAGCTTGTGTCGTTGGCAATTGATTTGGGTAGCGCAATGGTCTGCGGTCTGGACCGCGACTCGTGGTGCGCAGACATCAAGACAGGCGCTCGACGGCGAGTGTCGGACAGCGGCCCAGGTCTCGGATCGTTTGTCGAGTGTGGCCCATCCCGCACGGTGAGGTAGCTAGGACACACCTTTCGTCCTCGGGCTTCTTCTCCGTCGGTTCCTTGTGCTCGCATGCAAGTCTCCTCACATCGCAGCGCCATCTCGGATTCGATGGACTGTTTCTTCTTGCAGGACGATGATACTGCAGGTAGACGTGAGACCCGGGGATCGGTTGAAGCGACGAAAGGGTACCGACCAAAGGAGACGTTGGAGGAATGATCGCAGGCGACTCAGCACGCTCGCGCCTCAAGAGACGCCGGGGAGCGATGGCGGCTGGCAGTTCGGTTCACCCGCACTGGGATAGTAGGTGTTGTTTGGGTAGGAAAAGTAGTCGCCGAGCCACAACAAGGTCGTCCTCTGGTTCAGTTCCTCCTCGACCTCGAGCTGGGCGATGTCGTCGTCTCGGCGTCCTAACGATTGATTTTCCGTCCAGCCGAGGCTCCGGTCCGCGTGGCCTACTTTCAAACCCCGACGCCCCTCGACGCCAGCGTCGGGCTGCGTCGGCGTCGACCCTGCCAACGCGTCTGGAAACGCGCTGCCCCGGGCCTCATCGCCGTGCTGCTTTCCCTCACGATACCACACATCCGAACCCAAGATCATCTGTGCGTCTCGGTGCGCAATCCCCTGAACCGACGCGACGCGATCCACACTCTCGAAAGAGTTTCAAATTTCGCTCCGCAGAGTCCCGTGATCATTGGCACCGATAGACCCCTCGAGCGAAGTGCATGTGTCCGTCCGTTCTGCGATGGTGTGTACCGACATGTAAACTCCTATGTGACGTACGGATGCTTGCACACCATCCACAGCAATGTGAAAGAAAGCGGCGCCAAAGTGTCTGCTCAGACTGGCTAAATTGTTACATTCAGCGATCATTTCGCAAGGTTCTTCGACGTGAATTCTAACATAATCAGGTGGTCTCCAGTCGTCGCATTTTCCCCAGGCAATGTCCTTCCATACCTCAGAGGACTTGAGTGAGCCACGACCAGACGAGGCATGCCCCTCGTGTGATTCCGAGGCCCTAGGCATACGTCGAGCCTCTACGAACGTGCGGGCCAGTCTTCAAGAACCAGCCTGGACACGAAGACCAGCACAACGACGCCAATGGCGCGATCATTACCCGGTCTCGTCGACCGCCAGTGCTAGGTGATTCAGTGTAGCTGTTCATGATGTATGTCTGGGCACGCATTGAGTCGGCGAGAGAGGATGACATTAGTTTGTAAAGGGGTCTGAACTCCCACCCGACCCAGAGCAGCGCAGAAAAAAAGGCTGGATAAGGCGAAGCCAAAAAAAAAAAAAACATCGCTTTGCGATGGATGAATCGGCAGTACGTCAATATGACGCCGCAGCACACCGAAATATATAATCCGTCACAACGGCAAGCGAAAACGGAGCGTGAAATCGACACGCCAACATTCAGTCCGCAAACGTGACTCTTGCAGGCACCCTGACAGCCAAGTTAGCAGTGACGTTGCAACGATCGCCAGAGACTTGCCGTCGTTCGCCTGTCTGCAGAGGACGGTCAGGCAACAGTAGAGTGACGTCGATCGGATAGCTTACCCCTGACATCCAGCATGCCTCAGCACGAATGTCCGTGCGCCCCAATGATACGATCACGTCATAATCGAGCTGGTAGAAGACATTCCCAGCACTATTCCTGATCATCACGAGATCGCCCATAGCTTCGTTCAGATCGACGTGAATGGTACAAAGCACCGAGAAAGATGCTGCATGTGATGCCGTTCAGATCGGCAACGAGGGACTAGGATAGATAATGAACTTACATTCGTCTTCGTCGAGCCATTTCGGGTCTGACAAGTCGCCTCGGTAGCACATGATGCGCACGGTCCGCGCGGCAAAGTCTGTTGGATCACGACTGATCAGTGAAAAGGCATCTCGAAATTCCACCTCCTCATGAAGATCGGGTCCCTTTGAACCGTTAGCATGCTGCACCCGTCTGACGAAAAATGCTTACCACGCGAACTTTGGATTCAAAGAAGCCTGGAACGTAGCGGTCACCCGTCGGATCCGTCTCCCAGAGGTCCCTCCTACGGACGTGTTCTTGGTCATGAGTATCGACAGGTAGTGCGCACGCTACGCCATAGTGCACGTTGGACTGCATTTCATACCGTGTCTGAGAGGAAGGTAGGGGTTGCACGGTCTGAGATTGGTTGCGTCTGAGCTCCTCGAGGGCCTCATGCGCAGTGGCCAGTTCGTTCTCTTTGGCGGTATATGAACTCTTCCACTGCTCGACCTCCACTTCGTACCTCGCCTGGTTCTCCGACAATTGAGAGGACGACGTGGCCAAGTGATTGCGGAGTTCTTCGATGGCCTGACTGAGCTGTGTGATTTCGGCGTCTAACGAACGCGGTCACAATTAACAGAGCGCGAGAGGCTGTGGCAAGAAACGTACTCGCGCTCGTTTGTGATGTACAAAGTGCTTCGTTCTGTGCCTTTTGTTCGTCGACTGCACGTTCAGACTCGGCGAGGTGGTGGCGAAGCGTCTCGTTTCCTTGTTTGAGCTGCGTGATTTCGTCGCCTGACGGACGCGATCATTGACGGAGCGTGAAGACTGGAAAGGAACGTACTCGCGTTCTTTTGCAATGCACGAAGTGAGTCGCATAATGCCTTTTGCTCGTCGACTGCACGCTCAGACTCAGCAAGGTCGTGGCGAACCTTCTCACTTGTTTCTTTAAGCTGCGTGATTTCGTCATCTAACGGACGTGGTCACCGACGGAGCATGAGGGGATGGAACAAGAAACGTACTCGCTCGTAGTAGCAATTTGTTTTTCTCCTCTGCGACACGCTGAGTGTCGGCGAGTTCACGGCGGAGTTGTTCGATGAGGTTTTCGGGGGATACACTGTCGTCGCCTGGAAGAAGTGAATGCTTTGGGGCACGGACGAGAGCGACTCGGACGTACCTGCCTCCTCCTGCGCATGTATGGACTCATTGACCTTCTTGTCGTGTGTCCCTTCTTGGGATTCAGAAAGTTGGAGTTCCGCTACGTCGCGTTCCTGGGGGAAAGCAGTCGAAAACGGCCGGACGAACCAAAGGAGTTTACTCACGTCGACCAAGTACGACAAGGGAAGTATATCGGCCAAGTTGCGGAGGGAAACCGCCTTTCCCCCGCCAGCTGCAAGATCGTAGTGGTCCGATATAGCAAGCGATTCGATCAGGTGGCTGAGCTGGATGCTGGAACCGATCTGCTGATGCGTGGTAGTGTCCCAGAAAGAGAGTGATGAACCAGCTGTGGCAGCGATGAACTTGCCGTTGCTGGCGAGAGCGATGCATGAATAACGGCCGGTGCCGGGAACGGCCCACTTCGAGGTTGTCTTGCCCGTGGCGACGTCGAGAATGTGGATGAGACCGTCGTTAGACAACGCGAAGAGTTGCTTTCCATCCGTGGACCAGGCGAGGGCATTGTTTCGATGTGAGCTGACTTGGATCGGGACGTCAAAGAGACACTGGCCATCTTGGTCGTAGACGCGAACAGACTCGCGCTCCCACGTGGCGGTGGTGAGGAGACGACCGTCGGGCGAAAACTTGGCAGCGACGACGACGTATTCGTGTTTCCATGGTCCAAGTAGTCGTTCGCCGGTCGAGAGCGACCAGACGCGGGCAATCTCGTCGTCCGATCCGCTCGCGATTTTTGTCCCGTCGTGCGAGACGTCCACCGCATACACCCGATCGCAGTGTCCTTCGATCTCTCGCGCTTTCTCACGCGTCTCGGCGTTCCACAGCTGCATGTCGCCCCCCGCTGTCCCGGTCACGATCCATCTACCGTCTCGCAACACCGCGATGGAGGTGACGTAACTCCCCGTGTCCATCGACGCACCCACCTCGCTGCCGTCCTCCACTCGCCAATACCGAATCTTCCCACCCCAGTCTCCGCTTACGACGTGCTCCCCGTTAGCCAGGAATGCGACGCAGACTACTTCATCCGAACATTTGATGTCGACTGGTCCATTTCGTCTTCGGTGAAGTGTACTAGAAGAGGAACTTTGTCCAGTCGGAGCTTGGACGCCCGTCAGCGAGGTAGGTCTGTCCTCTGTTCGAGTCCGCTCTTGTCTCGTCAGTGTCGTCGATTTGATCATCTCGTCCGACGCTCACCGTCTTTGCTCTGCAGGCTTGCGCTGGACGACATGTCTGGTCGAGGTGTCAGATCAGTGGGAACGGTGGATGCGTGCGCCTTTCTAGTAAGTCGCCCGTCACCACGTGTCTTATCGATTCATACATTGCAGGGCCGCCTCATGCCTCGGCGCTTGAGCTGACCAATTCGCCCTCGACCTATGGCCATAAATACTCATGGATGCAGTGTTGGTGGAACCAATGAGTGACGCTGAAATTCGTGCAAGACATCAGCTGGCGGCCGATTCCAGCGATGAATTCATGGCATTCCTCCATGTCGATCACTTCCAACCACGTCAATTATAAGTATTCGCGACCTGCCAGCTTTGGTGAGGGACGTCGTCCTATTCCTGTCCGCGGCGCTTCACCCACAGAGCGACCAGAAGATTGATTAACTAGCACGTACACCCATACATCGATCGCCTCCTATTGATCACGCTTATCGAACGTCCTCACCGCCCATCCCGCGTCCCTGCCGTCTAGATTGACCTGAAGCCTATCTCTAGTCATCCCCATACCACAAGGGCTCATGGTCAGACTGACCCTGTCTCTCCAGTCGCACACATACTTCAACATCCCGCGTTCGTTACTTGCCTGCAGATTGTGTGCACGACACGATTTGGGAACGCATGCCAGACTTGCTGTCCTGCCATGCACGATCACATCAGGTTGAAGGTGGGCAGGTGGAGAAGGGCGACGAGGAAGAACTTGGGGTACAATTTTCTGGAATTGGTGAGACCCAGAGAAGCCTAGCGGCGGCACAAACCTTACTTATCGTTCGATCATTCGCAGGACTGCAACACTCATTACAGTACAACATTGGATATTTTTGCTGGTTCGTTCATAGTACTTATGTTTTCTTCTCTAAAATCTATGATGTATTGTACCGCCCAGGCAATCATTGACATCAACCTCATTATGTCCTCATCCTTAGGTCTTCTTCGCTCACTGTGTTTCCCCTGCAGGCCTGTGTCGGACGACATGCTTGGTCGAGGTGGAGATCAAGGAAAGAGGGACTCCATTCCGCGTAGCAATTTTATGTCCCGGCACATGCACGTGCCATATCGACTCATACATTGCAGGACCGCCAGTGTCTCGGCGTTTGTGCTTATCATCCTTAGCCCCGCGACCTCGCCGACGCCGAACGTTGAACATTGTACTTGTGTTATCATTTCTCGATCGTCGCCGGTGTCGTTGACTCTGGCGCGCAGGCGGGTGACTGGGCCGCTCGATGTACAAGCATCGAGTGACGAGGCGTTCGGGATCATCCTTGTCCTAGCTGCGAGAATTGATGGTGAGTTGGATGCAGCCCGTTCATAGAGTGAGACGCTCACAAGCGTGTAGGACCTCGATCCGTCTGATCTCGGTCGTTCACGATATGCAGCGTCTGTCTAATAAAGTCTGTCAGATCACTTCTGATAAGCCAGAAAGCATCCTGGACCATTTTTCGCGAAGATCATTTCCCTTTCGATGACATTAGCGTACTGGAAACAAGGCCCACCACGCAGACTTTGGATTCGAAGTAGCCCGAAATACCACTCGCTGGCGGGACCTGCCTCCCAGTCGCTTTCCTGTTCCTCGTCTCTTTTTACAGGTAGCGCACAAGCTACGCAATGAATAACGTCGGACTGTGCTTGGTATTGCACCAGGAAAGAAAATGACGGCTGTGTGTTCTTCTATGGAGCCCCTCGAGCGTCTCGCGCACTGCGGCCGGTTTGGTCTGTTGAGCGGCATACAAGCTCTTCCAGTGCTCGATCTCGGATTGTAGCACACCGGGCTTTTCCTGGTCCGCCGAGGACAAAACTACCAAATCATCGCGAAGTTTCTTATTGGCTTCCCTGAGCCACCGTTTTTCGTTATCTAACAGACACGATCATTAACGGAGCATGAGCGGCTGCGGCAAGGAATGAACTTAGTAACATGTCTTGCTCCTCGATGGCACGCTGAGTGTCGGCACGTTCGCGGCGCAGTTGTTCGATGATTTTCTGGAGGGATACGCTGTCGTCGCCTAGTACTAAGAAGTGAATACCTCGAAGCGCGAACGAGAATGTCTGGCACGCACCTGGGTTCTCCTGCACATGAATGTCCCTCCCTTCGTGTCCGTTTCTCTGATCTCCGGACCGCTAGATGCTGATTTCTGCTACGCCGCGAGTCTAAGGAAAGACGGTCGAAGATCACAGGACGTCGACCAGGTAGGATGAGAGAAGAGCGTCCGCCAAGTTGCGTATGGTAACTACCATCTCCCTGCCGGCTGCGAGGTCATCGCAGTCCGGTATAGCAAGAGACCAGACCGGACGATTGAGCTGGACGACGGAGCCGATTTGCTGAAGCGTAGTAGTTTCCCAGAAAGAGAGCGACGAGCCAGCTCGTTGCTGGAAGCCTGCCGTGGCCTACGGCGGGAACACTGGGCGAGCGGACACGAGCGAACTGGACCGAGCTCTGTTGGGGCGACGACGTACGGGTACAAGGAGCGACTACAGAACTCTATGAGGCGCGGCGGAGATATAGTACGGTGCACGTGACGAGTAAGCCAATGGGCTTACAGTTGCTTGCCAAAGCGATAGCAGTGAGAACATCTTGCCGGTGGATGCGTCGAGAGAGAGGATGTAGTCCGTCAGTTGACCAGGTGATGGAATTGTTGTGCCACGACGTGGATGGCGAGGTGCAGCGGCCGTCGTCGTCAGAGACCTTCAGATCGGGTGAAAACTTGGCACACTTTCTCACGCGTCTCCACAACCACGCAATTCGAACAACCGACGCTTGGCCTCGCAGATGGGGTATCTCGCTCAAATAGAACGCGAATACGATTGAGATTTACAGCAGTAATACACCTCGCAGTCACCACTTCAGCTATGCTGATCAACGAGAGTCACAGGTGCAAAGACCGAAACTCTATCTGCGCATTGCAGACAATATCCTCTACTTCCCAGCCTACGTCGGACCTGTGTATCTCGACCTTGGTCCAATCCTCCACCTTCATCGTACGGAACTCCTCCTTGAGTTCAAAACGTATTATCTTCCCCGTCTCTAATCTCCCCCACTCTCCGCATCGCCATACTTTGTCCTCTGGCTTTTCTCGCCCGTGGTATCTGTGCAACAAGATGGCATATACGTGTCGCGGGCGGCTTCCAGCACTCTCAGGGGCGAAGTCGTAGTCGAGGATACCGAGCGCAAACTGTCTCCTGAAGTTGGTACGGACAATTCTGTCATGTTCGACAATCATCGTGACAGTTTCATCGGATATGGGGCAGGTGATGTTGGCGTCGGCTGCGCGTTGGGTGTCGATGGGGGTCACTTTTGCGGGAACAACCAATAACTCGATTGGCAGACCAGTGTTTGTGAGGGCGATCGGCACTCTCTTGCGCGTGTTTCGTCGGTCCCATTGTGGAGCGCGGGGAACGTTTCCGAACGGGTCGCACTCTAGATCCCAAGACAGGTAGCACGTTGGGGAGGAAGGGATCATCCTCGAAGGGTGGATGCTGAGCGAGATAGGCTTTCCTCCCCATAAGAACCAGCTGGGAGACCAATCCACCTTGAGCACAGCCTGGAAGAGGCGATAGAAAGCTCGTTCTGGACCTTCTCCGTAAGCGATAGGAATGGTTACACCCAACACTCCCATCATCGAGTATGCCATATCCTCTAACCTCGTAGTCTTTCTGTGCGCAATCCATCTCATTCGCTCCGGGAAAGGTGGGTTCC
>JBBPMC010000757.1:0-16827 GCA_038090115.1 Strobilomyces echinocephalus
ACACGTACGTCCTATCAACTCCCAACTCCACCATTCGCTAGCGGTCTGACCGACTCCAGCAAAACCTAGCTTTGCTAGCAGACCCCAACCCTTCCAAACCTCCCCCGAGGCCGGATTCAACGATTCACAGGTAATCGGCGACCATGCTGTCCGAGGAGCATACCAATATCCATAGGAGATGGAAGCTACTGATACGATATTAAAAGAAAGTGCCGTAGCAAGGGGAGCCCCCGGGAAGGAAAGCCCAAGGGGATAGACTATATAGTAGCATGAGATGAATAGAAGAAACCAAAACCTAACCGCCTACCAAATAACCAGTTTAAAAATGCGTTGATCGGCGCGACCACAAGTATGATTCTCGTTGGGACGTTAAATAAGCCCTGAGACTGGAAATATCGTCTATGCGCCTGAGTGTGAATGATGTATGAATATCATGAACTTCGGGATATACCTGGAGATGCAATTGAAGGTATACGCCGGAAGGCCCAGGGACGCGCAACGGAGGTAGAGCGCGGCAAGTCGTGCCACCTCGGGCTCTTGGTTGAGAGCGAGGAGGATAGGCTCTGCATTGAGCCAGATGGCTGTTACTGGCTGTGGACAGTGAGATGACATTGGGATCGACGCGAAACGCAGCTAGACATACAACTAGCATCATTCCTGTGAAGAGCACTGTCCAACGTTTATTTAGCAATGAAGAGGGCGGGGAGTGGGATGAAAACCAACCCATCCTCTGGGTCCAAAGACCGACCATGTAGGGTTTATCTGAGGTCCACGCGGGCGGAAGAAGGGTATCGAGCGTTGACGCAAAACCCTGCACGATGCTGTATCCCGTGACAGAGGCCGTCATCGAGGCCAGAGTGGCAGCTGCCAGAGACAATGTGGAAATGTGGCCTATGGATATCACAGAAGCCATAATGAACGAGTATTCGAATAGGTGAGTGCTTGAAAAACATTCGATAAATATAGAGGGTAAGAAAGCTATAAAAAACGACACACCCAAAAACGGGGAGAGCATACGATGCGAGGATGCGGAGTTCCTCGCGAAACATTCTAGATGTCTGGATCCGTTCTGCAGGCAGACGATCATGTACATCGTCATCCGCTGGCTCGTGTAGTCTCGGAATCGGTGGCGAGGGTTGCAAAAGTGGTGTGCGTTCAGAAACAGGGAAGGCATCTGTAGCTGCTCCTGTGGAACCTGTCACACAGATTGGAATGCAACGAGGTAGGCCCGAGATGTTTTCCATGTATTGTTGATCCTGCATGTCTACTGAAGATGCGCCATAACGAGATAGGATGGCATGGCCGTCCCGTAGGGATTGTGGGGCGCCAGCATGAGTATGAGTGAACGACATAAACAACAAACAAGAATGTCAGTCAGAATGAGGGAAGAACGGGAGAGGGAAAACCACAGAAAAGGTCAGGGACACAAGAGAGTCAAGACATTGATACTGCCGAGTCATGCGGCCATGCGGGATCCCCATATGTCACCGGGATTTAGAAATTGGGGTAGTGAACGGATAACGAGATGGCGATGGCCTTGAAGTGGTAGCGGCTAATTCAGTTGATTTTTCAGACGTGTTGCGGGTCATCGTTTCGCGGTTCATTAACTTTGTTCAGACTCGGACTGTCAAACCTCCCAGTCGATTGTAATATTTTGCGCCACCGCGACAGTGACACTTCTCACGGACTCGGCCTGGATTGCGATGCCATCGATGACTGACGATGCGGCCGCATCAACGATTAGATCTTAGTTGTTTACCAGCTCATCCGAGTTGATCATTTTAAAAAACCTGACAGATATCATTGTTTAAGCTTAAGACCCAGATTCTCTACAATGTACATGAATGAATGGGTGAGTGATGAGTCGATAATCCATTGGCCAATGACGATCGATCATGATTTCGACCATAGAAGTTCATCTTCTCTAGACGGGAGGCGCACTACTTTCCCCAACATCTTCTATCAGGTACTCTTTCAATTCAATCTCATGCCTCCAGTTCTTTTCTGCGCAGTTGCAACCTCAGCTCTCCAGTCGACACCATAAACGCCAGTCCAAATCCCGATTCCAGAGCAATATACCAGGGCGACTGTCAGCCCTTGCCAGAGGCCCACAAGTTCGTGGCCGCGTACGAATGTAAGGTATAATCCGACCGGGAGTCCGAGGACATAGTAAGCAGTGATGTTAAGGACGGCGCCTGCGAACTAGAAAAACGGTACGTGGGGACTCGATGACGAGCTTAATCACTTACCTGTTTTCCCCGCGCCCGGAATATTCCAGCAGTGACGGCCGCTATCCCGTCGAAGACTTGGAACAATGCCAGGACGGGTAGAATGGACGCGATGAGTGAGACGACTTCTGGTGACTCCCAACATCAACGATCACCCCACACGTAGCGTAAAGACCATTAGGACATACCAGGGTCACTGTTGAAAAGGTAACCCCACTTGTGGCGAAAGACAAGAAAGATGGTACTGAAATCGTTGAAGAGATCAGCTAAGACTCATATAGGATGGCGAGATCGACAAAAGCGTTCCAAGTCCATCACTCACCTGAAAACACACCCGATCGCAACTGCCATTGCAATTGACGTTGCCGCGGCCACACCGGCCCTTCTCGCGTTTCCTTCGCCAAGGAGATTCCCAATCCTAGCATGCGAGTAGCCAGCGCGAAGAGGTAACGAGCGGAAAGGCGTACACAAGGTCGGCACAACGTGCGAAAAAGGTAAATCAGTCATCGCCCTCCTTGGACACAGCACTCACCGCACAGAAGTGGCAACGCCCAGTGCAAATGGCGTTTGGAATGTGGACGATGCTGAGATTAGCAATACAGACTGCGACGCGAGAGCGATAGGCCCAAGCCTAGCAGATAATATAAGCAATCAGTTGCCGCCAAACATCAAGCAATTTACTGGCTAGCGGCAACTGACAACATGCATTACGTCAGGGAGCATCCAGAAGGAAACGCTGCAGGAGCCCTCACGTGCAGTGAACTCCCAACTCCACCATTCACTAGCAGTTTGCCCGATCCCAGCAATGCCAAGCCTCGCTAGCAGACCCCAACCCTTCCAAATCTCACCAGAGACTGGACTCAAAGATTCGCGGGTAATCGGCGACCACGCTGTCCGAGGAGAATAATAGTATCCATAGAAAATAAATGCCACTGATACAATGTTAAAGGAAAGAGCTGTAGCGAGTGGAGCGCCCGGAAAGGATAGCGCCAGAGGATAGACTATGGAAGTTATGCTGGATGAACAGAAGATAACACGATTACCTACCAAACAACCAGTTGAGGAAGGCATTGATCGGCGCAACCACGAGTGTGATCCTCGTCGGGATATCGAACAAGCCTTGGGACTGAAAGTATCGTCTATATGCGTTCAACATGGTACGTCAATATCGGTCGAGACCTGATGGTGCACCTGGAGATATTGTTGAATGAATATGCAGGAAGGCCCAACGATGCGCAGCGGAGATAGACCCCAGCCAGCCGTGCCACCTCAGGCTCTTGGTTAAGAGCGAGGAGAATAGGTTCTGTATTGAGCCAGATGACTATTATAGGCTGTCGACGGTGGGATCGCACCAAGTTCAACGAATCAAAAGATAACCTGACATACGATGAGAATCATTCCAGTGAAGAGCACTGCCAAGGGCCCGGTTAGGCGCAATTCATGCACAGTAAGATAGGAAAACCAACCCATCCTCTGGGTCCAAAGACCGACCATGTAGGGTTTATCTGAGGTCCACGCGGGCGGAAGAAGGGTATCGAGCGTTGATGCAAAACCCTGCACGATGCTGTATCCGGTGACAGAGGCAGTCATCGAAGCCAGAGTAGCAGCTGCTAGAGCCAATGTAGAGATGTGACCTATGGATATCACAGAGGCCATGATGAAAGAGTATTCGAACAGGTGGGTACTTGCGAAACGTAAGACAAATTGAGCATGATAAAGACGGCGAAATTTTGTAGGGCAGTACACACCCAAAAACTGGGAGGGCATACGATACGAGGGTTCCAAGTTCCTCGCGGAAGAGCGTAGAGGTCGGCGCCCTTTCAGTTGGATCATGTACATCGTCGTTTATGGGCTCATCTGGTCTTGGAATCGAAGGCGGGGGTTGCAAGAGTGGCGTGCGTTCGGAAAAGGGAAAAGCCCCCGTGGTGATACTTGCTGAACCCCTTGCGCTGCCAGGTGAACCTGGAGGAGTCTCGACATGTTGATCCTGCACGTCAAGAGAGAGGATCTGAGGATGGTCTTCTCTGAGCGACTGGGAGGTGGCACCATGACTGGACGACATGAGGAACAAGCCTGTGGTGCGAAGCCAGTACAAGAGAGTAATAAAAAGGGTGGGAGACGGCCAAGATGAAAGGGTCGTCAGAGGGCTCTGAGAAAGTGCGAAACGTGTTGGGGTCCTAGAGATACGGATGCAAGCTGGTCAGGAGTCTGGACTCGCCATGATATTATGTATGCTCGGTTTTCAATGTAGCTCCGAGGGAAACGTACAGTCCGTTGTGTAGATCCGACACAGGCACACGACTCAATGGACAGGGGCAGCTGTTGACGTAATTGCAGCACCCGTTGTGGCAATGACGTTTCAGGTTGGGCGGTGTCCCTCATGGAATCCCCAGCCGGCGCTTTCTGGAAGGGCAAGACAAAGGCACCCGCCCAAGACTATGACGATATTCGCCCCACGATCACATATCGCCATTTGCATTCTCATAATCTCGGTGTAAGAGACCCACTTCGGGTCGTTGCACTCTGCGATAGCGACGCGTTTTACGCCGCCTGCGAACGCATCAGACTAGGCCTTGATCCTACTGTACCACTCGTCGTCCAACAATGGGAGAGCCTCATTGCAGTAAGCTATCCGGCCCGCAAGTTCGGCATATCACGGATGGACAAGATAAAAGATGCAAAGATCAAGTGCCCTGATCTGGTAGCTGTACATGTCGCCACTTACAAGGAGGGCGAGAAGGAACCAGGGTATTGGTCGGACGTCGATACACGGACGCACAAGGTACGTCCGCAGACCGGTGGACCTGCGTGTTTCTGATCACGTTTGCGCATAGGTTTCTCTTGACCTCTATAGGCGCGAAAGCAACAAGATCATTCACTTGTTCAAACAGGCCATTCCAGGTGGGGAAGTAGGTGAGATCATGACTTGAACAAATATATCGATCATTCATCACCAGCGAAGAAAAGGCCTCAATCGACGAAGCCTTCATCGACTTCACCCGTCCCGTCAGAGAGGAGCTACTGGGACGCTTTCCCTATCTCGCCCAAGTGCCCCCAGATGCGCCAAAAGGTGCAGATACCCCCTTACCACCACCACCCCCCATCGATTGGAATAATCTTGGTGAACTCATCTCCTTACATCCGGCCGAAGGAGACGATAGCGGCGAAATTTACTTCGCAGAAGATGAGACATGCACCTGGCATGATGTTGCACTGTCGATCGCTGCGGATATGATGGCGAAAATCAGAAAAGATGTTCATGAGACCCTTGGATACACCATGTCAGCGGTACGTACGTTTGGTCTGTGAGTAGCGCCCGATCACAGATTTGTCACATCAGGGAATATCCCGAAATAAGTTTCTCGCCAAAGTTCGTCCATGTTACTTGTCTTTAGACAGATGTTCACTCATTTTCATCCCCTCTTAGCTCTCGGCATCGTATAAGAAGCCGAACAGTCAGGTGACGCTTGAATCACGGCTTGCCATATCTCTCTGATGACCTCTGTAGAGCATCTTACGCAATGATGCTATACCAGCTTACCTCCGTCCCATCGGTTTTCAAAAGGTAAGGAGAATGCAACACCTCTCGCACAGGTTTGAGGTCTTCTTGAGATCCGATTTCTAGGCGGCAAGCTCGGCGATGCTCTTGCAAAAGAATACGATGTTTCCAGTGTCGGAGATCTTCTGTGGGCTCACTGTTTGGTGTTTGGTCATCTGTCCTGAACTCTATTTACAGGGAAGTATCTCTAGGTATACTTGGCGGGCTTTTGTCAGAATTTCCTCGATAACAAAAAGATTAGACGAAATGCAGAGCAAATTTGGGGACAGTGCTTTGTGGGTCTATGAACTTCTACGGTAAGCGGTAAGCGTGCGGTACTGAGAAAATGATCGCTGAACCACGAAGTTTCCCTCCAGCGGCATTGACAGATCCGAAGGTTACGTATTTTGAGTGCATCAAGATGCGTCATTGTCCTTATTTCTTTCTAGTAAAGGAGAAGTCTGCACTTTTCAAGAGCATGCTCGCATCTAAGAATCTTCCAACTCCGATTAGAAAGGCTACAGATGGGCATCAGTGGCTACGCGTCTTGGCTGCTGAGCTTGCCCTTAGACTTAAAGATGCCCGCGAAGAAAACCCAACCTTGTGGCCCAAGAATATTGTCTTGCATGCTCGCAAAGGTTCGTTCTCTGGATGCAGATTACACGTCTCTGACGAGAAACAGGATACGATACTTCGCGATCGAAGCAATCTGCGTTCCCTTTCACAACCGAGGTGACGGTTGATGTGATAGCGTCTGCCGCCGACAAGTTATGGAAGGAGCTCGTCGGGAACATAAAGGACCTCAACGTGACATCTGTGCAGCTTTCGTTCACTGGCATTGAGACCGCCGAAACCGGCCAGCAAAGCATTGATGGTTTCTTTAAGCCAAAGGAGGCACCTCGGTCAAAGCGCACTAGAACCAGTAACGATGAAGTGACCCTTGAAGCTGCAACAGAAGTCCACGACTCTGCTTCCTTGACTTCCTTTGTCTGCGAACGCTGCAACGAGAGGATCTCTGTTCATGAAAGTGGGGTAGGCCTTACGGAAAGCGATCGAGCCGCTGCGTTAGCCAGGTTGCGCATGGAGCATGATGATTTTCACTTTGCAAAAGACTTGGCGAAAGTCCGGCCACCTGGCCGACCCACGTCGAGTTCAAAGCGAAAGAAAACAACAGAACCGGGAGGGATAGCAAAGTTTTTCACCAAGAAGTAGGGTGTTCGCGTCGTGCGCTAAAATCTTGTACTATGTATGTATACGCTTTGTTGCGGCTGTGATGAGAACTAACGTCGTACTCCACCCGCCCCTTATATGCAGAAGAGATGTATACATAGTATCTGAGTAGAGTGGATATGACCAGTATGTATTAATTATTCAGGTAGAAAGTGTTGTATGTGCAATAGTGGAGGTAAATATTACCCTCTTTATATCCTTTCTGGTCTATGCATCGTCATGAGGGATATTTTTATCTCTGGAACATAGTACCACGTATTGAAAGCCGCGAGAGCACGAGATGGCTTGATTGGGTCCTAAGGCGAGATTAAGGATCGTGATGATGGGATGCACGATATCTCTGAGGCACCTGATTACAAACGGAGGAGACTGTTTATTCAGCAGTCAGGCACGTCGTGTCATGTCGCTCCCAGCACAAATTTTCACCGATTTGATCGGTCTACGAGCGGAATTTTAGAGTTGCATCTCCAACTATGAAAACTGCGTTACTTGACCATCATATATTAAGGACGAGACCATGAATGAAAAAAAAAATCTGCTCTGATAACCTCATCAGACGTTGTTACTACATCAGAATCTTCCACATGCGCGAAGCGTGAAAGTGAGATTTCGTGCCCACAGGTGGTGAGCGGCCCCTTGGGGTGGCGTGGGAGTGTGCACGCCCGCGTTGCACACTCGCTGAGCTATGTCAGTTGCCTTTTGATCGTCGCAGACCGCACCGACAGTAGCCGCATCACACAGGTTTCTACACATCCATCAATTAAAATGCATTCGGGACCTGTGTTCTATAAGTACGCAGCTCAGGCGGGAAGGGTGACAAGTCCTTTCTCTCGTTCTTTGCGGACTGGTCCGCCTTTACCTCTGTGAGGCACCATTGACGGCTGAGCCGATTCTTCCATTCGTATCATCCTTCTGTGACATCTCACCTCGTCCGAGGAAAATGACGAGCCCGAGTGGGACAAGGAACGTCTTGACTTTTGAATCCCTTTCAACGACACCACAGCGCAGAGGAGCCATCGTGAGTACAACGTTCAATGAATCCGTTCACCTTGGAAAGTGATTACATCTTGTTTGCAGGTTGTCGCAGTCTTCGCCTCGTTGTCATCATTGGCACTCGCATTCATCGCGTTGCGCGTAATTCGATTTGTTGCAGTAGCACTTCTTCGGCGTGACGATACCACTTTTCGGCCTCCAGAGATCCTGTTCTTCCGCACCCAGCTTGGCCACTATGGTGGATGCCTTGTTCTTAGCAACTTGTTCATCAGCCTTGCCGGATTACTTGGTTTCGACTTGTCGCATTCCGGGTTGAGTCAAGGTGAGCGATCCACGTGTTTGTGTTCCCGTTACCAACTTGCGAGTTTGTCCAGGATCTGCATGCTCGGCACAAGGTGAGACGCCGTCGCGGACCAAAATACCCCGTACTTAAGGAATGATAACAGCTGCGTTGATGCAAATCGGTATATGGGGAACCTGTTACTTTACAACCGCACTTGGTGTCCACACACTCGGTTCATTTGTATTTCACCTACGGCCAGCCCGCTGGCACAGTTTGATTGCTGTGACCATTGGATGGACGATCGCACTGGTCGCAGGTGAGAAAATCTGAATCAAGTCTGCTTGTTCCATGCTCAGAGCTTCGTAAAGGACTGGTGCCTCTGCAGAAGGGTGGTGTCTACGGTCTCACCGGAGCCTCCTGTAGCATCATGCCTTCTTATCCGACGGATATATTTGCTCTCGAAGCACTGCCGGTATGGTTGTTATGATCAAAGAGTGCTACCATCTGACTGTTTGACTCCGAAGATCATCCTGGCTGCATTCGCGTCGGCCGTGGTTTATTCTGTTGTATTCTTCGTTTTGCATGGGAAGCTGAGCATGATTAGCATACGAAAGCCACGAGGTCATAACTTCGACGGACGAGAGGAAGGATTCATTCGTATGATCGTATGGACTATGTTCTGGTAAGACCCCCCTTTTCCAGACTAGAAATGTACTCACGTTTTCGGAAGGTTCCCACTTGGTAAGCTGGCCACTTTTCGAAGTTGCAGTACTTATTTCGAGAAACCGTACAGCATTTGTTCTCTTGTTGCTACCCCTCTGCGTCACGCGTATCGTCATTTATACTGGGCACTCAATACCTTTTGCTTCGGGTGTCTTTGCTAATGTTTGTGCCTCTATATTGGGTATGTTTTAGGACGCGCTGAATGAACTGTCATATTGACAACTTTGCAGGTCTTGTACACGTTTGTCTGCTCTATAATACATTCCGGCTCATCAATCCGGAGTACCGCGGGAGCCGTTCAGACAAATTTGCCACAGAGACAGTGATGACCTTTGGAAATGACGCTTCCGAAGAATCGCCGATCGTTCCACTTACCAAGTTTTCTCCGTCTTCTGTGGTTTGGTCGCATGAAAACGGCCTTCCACTGTATAATTCCACTCAGTCACGTTCAAGTCATTCACGCGACTCCTCCTGGGCTAGCGTGGACTCGAACACGGAACTTCTCTGTACAAAGAAAGCGACCCACGAGTCCGTCCAGATGAACGTAGTTTCTCCTTTGAGGCTGAGTCGCCGGGTCAGGGGTGACACACCAATATGCTCGTCCGTCGTTGTCCCTCCCCCTCGTGTCGTCCTCCCCGTGGAAAGAGACAGTCGACCAACTTTCAAGTCCAAGGCCCCACCCCCATTGAACCTCTCACGTCCTAAACCATTCTCGCCTCTGAAAGTTACCGACAAGTCTTCCACGCTTGCCATGCGACTCGGCATATCTGCCTTGCCAGCTGGTAGCACCTCGCGTTCGTCGGTAGCTCGTGCTGCTCAAAAACTTGAGCAAAAGGGTTTCGCATCTTCCTTTCCTCGGATCGAGGTCAATGCCTGGAGTTCTGAAGATGTCCACGTACTCGACTTCCGACCCTCCTCCCCAACTCCCCCTTCTTATAGCGACTTGGATTATTCTGGAGAGATAATGTACGCCCGCGAGGTGCGGTCACTTCCCCAAATCCCCGAGGCGAGTGACGATGAACAAGACGTCGTCGAGGCCTGTCCTCCCTCTCCCCGAACTCGGTTCACCCAGAGTCGACGCACGACCATGACTACCGTCTGGTCACAAGAGACAGGATACACACTGAGCCAACCGAATGCGACGACCCTACAGCTGTACCCGCAACCGGTAGCCAATTTGGTCGTCATTCCCTGGCGTGGGTTCCAGGAGAGGTGATAGACAGGCGGGATCAGGCTTCAGACCTTCGCGGTAGCCTCGAGACTTTGCACATCGGAAATTTTGAGCTGGCGTCACGCAATTCTGGTTTCCCGACGATGGGTACTCACCCTACGATAGCATTAATCGTGCCGGTGATAACGTCGCATATGTTCCATGTTAAAATCGGCCTGTGGGACGCTGTACGTAGTCGGTTGCAAATGGACACTAGAGTACAAAGCTATGTATGTAACTTAAACCTGGAACGTGGGATTATCCTCAAACACTCGTCCTGCTCATGACCCTTTCGCACCTGACCACATATCTGAACAGGTCCTCGAAATACCTCGCTGATGGCGCCGTCAAAAGCACGTCTAGTTTACCTCCCTTCGCCGCGTAATGTTTGACTCCCGAGCCCACTCTCAGTCCTCCGCATGGAAGGCGCGAGTCCACCCAACCGCATGCCCATCACACTTCTGAAGCTCCACACGCCCCAAGACGCCGCCGAGATCGCGACCGGGTGCGACGCGGACATCGGTGGAACCTCGACGCTTCATTTCGCGCTCGACACATCTCCGGAGCGGAGCGCGGGCAGCGGGAGCGCCACCACCGCCCGCTTCTGGGGGGAGATGCGCCTCGCGGTGCGCCCCGAGGTCCAGGGGCGGATCCGCGGCGGCTACGCAGGATTCAGAACCAAGGTACGTCCCCCCCCCCTTCAGCCGTCCCCGTGACTTGATTGCTGATCCGACGCGCTCGACGACAGGCGCGGCCCTCGCTGTTTGGAGAGATATGCGACGACGTGTCAAATCACCAATACCTCGCGCTGCGGCTCCGCCTCGGAGGTGACCCGCGCACGCGCAACTCGTACTACGTCAACCTGCAGACGGACGGTCCCGTGACGACCGACCTCTGGCAGCATCGGCTCTATTTCAAACGCAACGACGGCGGCTGGGAGGACGTTTTCGTGGGTGTCGCGTCGCTTGCCACGTTTGATGGCTGATGCAAGCCCCGACGACAGATTCCGTTTGACAACTTCATTCTGACCAACACAGGCGAGTTGGTTCAGCATCAGATCTCCATGTTTCGTCAGCGCGTCCGAACTGTCGGCATTTCCATGTTGGGAGGTAACAGTGGTGTGTCGGGCGCTTACGACCTCGGCATTCATTCGATAAGAGCTGTCAACCAAGAGGACTTGCCTAAACCGCCGAGTGAGTTGTCACCGCTAGATCAGCGCTTGCCTGACGACCGCCCTCCTAGTGCTCGAAAAAGATCCTTCTCAAGGCGCATGACTGGTTTACATTTTGTTGTCGGACCAGACTGCTTCCATTCTATCTCCTATTGTACTAGCTACGTCAATACAGAACGAAAGGGTTTTCCACTCACATTCTACTGATGGAATGGAGAAGCACAAACTATATTACAATTCAATCCTGCATAACAAGGAGTCGGAGAAAATGAAGTGCGAACCTCCAGCGAGGGTGACTACCAGGCATGTCTAGATCCCCGAGGAAAGAGAAAAGCAGGTTAGAATAGGGTAGAATGGGAGTAGCTAGAAAAACACTGCAAAGAGAAGGGATAATTCCAATGAGTTCCGAGATATCAGACAACCACGCAACCGCCACAGCATGAACTGTGGTCACCCTCGCCCGAGTCCTTGCCACCATATACACCGGGACCACCTGCGCCTGAGTTTGCTATCACGGGCCGTCCAGTTTGCTGTTCCTGGATTCATGTCAGACGCGATACGAGACGTCAACGCAACGAACCAATTTACCTTGTTATATTTCCTGATCTCACGCACGAGGTTGCTGAATGCCTCGTCGACGTTGATACGTTGCTTGGCCGAAGTTTCAATGAATTTGCAGCCGAAGTGCTTAGCGAGGTCACGGCCCTCTAACAAGTGGAAGTAAAATGAGGCTCTTTCCGGTAGAAAAAAAAGTCTTGGCGCACCGTTCATGCCGACCTGACGTTCGAATTCGAGATCGCATTTGTTTGCTACGACGATGACGGGGAAGGAGTCTTGGTCTTTTACGCGGAGAATCTGTTGGTGGAACGTGTTGATCTCCTCGAACGAGTTGCGCGACGTTATAGAGTAGACGAGAAGGAATCCCTCGCCAGTACGCATGTATTGTTCACGCATAGCCCTGAGCGAGACAGAGGGCATTATTATTCGAGTGGCAGGAGCGACGCTGCGCATACGCACCCGTATTCTTCTTGCCCAGCAGTATCCAGGACGTCGAGTAGGGCGACCTCGTCGTCGATAACACATTGCTTGCGGTACGAATCTGGGAACGTGGGAATGAAGAACGTGCTTGCGGGAGAAAAACAACGAAGGTACCCTCGATGGTGGGGTCGTATTCGTCGACGAAGTGGCTTTGGATGAATTGGATCGTTAGGGCGGACTTGCCGACGCCTGGAAAGGGGACCGCTGAGAGGATGGCGGGAAGCGGGGGAGGTGCTCACCACCACCACCGACGACGACAAGCTTGTACTCTCTCAGGAATTGTGCCTGGAACGAGGGTCAAGCGAGACCAGAACCGAGAGCGGTGTTTAGCTACATACTCTGGACATTGCGCGCGAAGTGGAGAGAGGGGAAAAGGAAGAAGCAGGTGAATGTAGGGGGAAAGATGGCAGATAATAGACCTGCGTTTGACAATGACATGCCCGTTATGGTCTTATAACGTCTCCAAATAACGCCACACTGGCAACTTCACACACACAGCACGTCCTGATCATCTCGTTATGGCACCCACCATCATTCTATCCTTGCAGATTCCCGCTGCCCATCACCACCGTCGCGGTGTAAAACACCCAGGGTCCTGGCCCTGGCATAAATGTGGCTGATGATCACGTCTCGCATCTTTGGTGTCTGTCGCGTGTGATAATACCGATAAGCAAGTAGGAAAGGCACTGGGAATACATGATTATCTGATCCTGAGTGGTGCAGTCTCCACACTCGAGCTGGCAAGGGTCGGCGAGAGACACCTCTAGCATACTATCATTGGTGCAGAGCCTCGACTGATCTGCCCATTCTCCCTTACACACCACAAATAAAAATACAAGAAAAAAATGGGTAGTTCTAGGATTGCATACTTGTCTATGGACGCAAGAGCGAAACGACCTACTTGAGCAGTTCGTGAGTTATGGTGTCATTCCACTACTTTTCCTATCATTATGCACTTGAATCTAAGAGTTGGACCACGAAATATAGCGTGGGTCGAGTAAAATTCTGCTGTGTCGGTGAGCTTGTAGACTAGCTAATTACACATCTACCTGTGGTGAAAGTAGGAGAAAAGATGACCAAGTGAGGTTGCTATTGGTGAGACACTTGTCATATCTGTACCACCTGGAGCTCACCTAGTACATACTAGTACGCGAGCGGGCATGAGGCTCGACACGCCAGTTACATGAGGTAATCGGCAGGGCCATGGTTAAAAATGCACCGGCCAATTTGAGTCGTCCTTTGAGCGATCCACCGAAGGAGTTACACCCGTCACCATGGTCGAGCCTCACTCGCTTTATGCACACATACTCGCTCAGACCAGGCAGAATGTCGAATTACTCATGGCTTACAAGGAAATTTCCGAGGCCGATGGAGAAGCGATCCTATCCAGACTCGCCGTGAATGCTGACAGGAACGAATCGCTGGTCGTGTCGCTGACGCGGCAGACGGAGCGCTTGAGCATGTCACCTGGACCGCCGAAAGTGGAAGCCCGGGCGATCTGGGGATGGTCTAGCGAGGTACGACCTGTTGCATACGTCGTGTGCCCCATTGATGGACGGCGTAGGATCCTAACGATCTCACGTTTGAAGCGGGAGAGATCATAGAGGTCGTGACGGAGACCAACGCAGACTGGTGGAAGGGTCGCAATCGATCGGGCAAGCAGGGCCTGTTTCCATCGAATTATGTTGAGAAGCTGCCCCCTCGGAGCGTGTCACCCATCCTGGTCCCGGAGCCACGCAATGCGGTGTCGGGAGTGCAGACCAAGGGATCTACAAAGGTGCGGTATTCTTCGCCGGCGCTGCCACACCCATCGCCCCAGGCACCGCCACAGCCATACCTTGCGGCGGCACAGTCCCCGCCGCCGGCCGGGTACTATCCTCCCCCGCCTGGACCGCCCCCGGGTACGGTGGGCCAGTCTTCGTACGTGCCGCCGGCTGGCCCACCGACGCCGCAACCGGCTGGTCAGCAAGGGTCGGGGAAATTTGGGGGACTCGGACAGACGGTGAGTGGTCGCGTGCTGATATAATTTTGCGGTGGCGTGCTGACGGAGGTTAGATGGCGCAGTCAGCAGCAAGCGGGGCAGGATTCGGTGCTGGTGAGTGAGTCGCACTGGGGTTTGTGATCATGACTGATGAGAACGTGTGTGGTAGGCGCTGCGATCGGCAGTGGGGTCGTGAACAGCATATTCTAGAGCCAGCGGAGATCTTGTAGGATAGCTGAGGTGTGGTCGTGGGAATATACTACTGGATTAGCATGTCGCAGAGGGATGCTGACAGATGCGGTGGTGTATGCTGACGGTGCTATATCTTGCAAAGCCTCCATGCTCTGACCTCTCCAGTCCCCAATGCCAGAACCCGTCCCCCGCCCCGTCAAAATAATCGTCATATCCGACTATGTCCGCGTCCCTCCTACCCCGTTCCCGTTCCCCGCTCACCTCCTCACAGATCTGCGGCTTTTGCTACATCGTCAACAAGTCCCTCCGCGACGCAATCGACGCATGCAGCGATCTCCCAATCCGCTTCGACGTCGAGTTCCGCCCCTTCACCCTTCTCTGCCACTCTTCCGCCTATACCATCGACGCATACAAGGGTACCAGCCGCAAGGCCTATCTCGCCGAGAAGTTCGGCAAGGAGCAAGCGGACGCTAAGTGGAAGTTCGCAACCGACATGGCTGAAAAGGTCGGCCTGAAAATGTACGCCTCCGTCTCGCTCTCGGCGTCCCCGCCTCCACAGACGACCTCTCTCACAGGGCGGAAGATGGCGTCGTCGCTCGCTCCACGCAGGCTCACAGGCTTTCCGTGAAAGCCTACCAGGTCGGCGGACAGGCGATGCAACAACAGCTCAACTCCCTCATCTTCGACGCATGCCTTGCCGAGGGCAAGGACATAGGTTCAGAAACTTTTCTCGCAGACGTCGCCGTCCAAGTCGGCCTCATGAATAGAGACAGAGTCTGTCCTTCACTCTCACGCACTTGCGTTCGCTCAGAACCCCCGCAGGCAGTGGAATTTCTCAAGTCGACGGAAGCCCTAGATTGTGTAGAGAAGATGGTGCTGGCTGCAAAAGCCAACGGCGTCAATGGCGTGCCATTCATCATCGTCGACGGAAAGTGGGCCTTGAACGGCGTACAGTCCGTGGATTGTTACATTCAGGTCAGCTCCCGCTTCCCGTTTCCCTTCCCTCACGAACGCCCCCTCGCAGATCTTTCGAAAGTTGGCCCAGTCTTACTCCTCTCCTACCCTCCCGAATCTGGCCAAGGCATGCAAGGATCGCACGGATCCAATAGTCCCCCCTGCACTTTCTGTACAATGACCGCTTTTGTTATACTGGCCTCTTCCCTCCATCTGTTTTTAACTGGATTGCACCACGCGGTGCGCTGTCTCTCGTCATCATCAATTACACACCAGTCAATCTCGACGTTCCCGCAGGAAATAATAACGGGCCGAGTTGTGTATGCTTGTGCAACTACAATGCATGGACTTTTTTCGCTCCTTTGGTTCTCTTTCTTATTCGGATCAGACCCTGCTGTCCTCCCGTAGCACGATGTCTTAGTTGTTCTGGAATTGCTCGATGCTTTTTTTTTGCAAGCATTCCACACCCCGATGGACCGGACATTAGGTGAAACAGGTGAGTCTACGTTTGATGTCACCAATGATCGACTTGATCCAGGAGGGAGCCTGACGACGGCAATAGTCGGCTTTGAGGTGAGTAAGCATCACGCTCAATTAATACTGCTTAACAAAGGATCCCGACCTCCGGTCAGGAAATTATCAAGACTGCGTCGCTTCTCCACGCTTGCACGGAAACAGACGGACTGGGCTATGATCACCCACGCCGTGGTCGCCCAGGCATGATTTTGTCTTTCGGGTACCACGCCGTGTCTAAAAGGGGATTTCGTGAGCCAAGGGCGGCGACTCAGGCTGCGAGGTGCGCGCTAGGTACTGCGCGGACTAATTCATTGAACATGCATCTGATGTCGTGCGACTATCAACATCGTCACCGTGAGTAGTACCTTGGGTGTAATTCAAACGTGCTGCGAGGAAACTCGATGGTTAGGCTTGGAGCAGGTAAAGTCGAGCAAAGGCAGGTACCGTGTTGTGCTTATCACCTCCCCTTGCGCAGAGCTTCCTCGGGCCCACTGCGGATGCGGTCGGATGTAGCGTGGGATGGCAGGAAGCCGTTCGCCCCCAGGTTATCGACCGCGGTGAGCACCCAGTTCTGGCCATTCCAGTCCTCTCTGTTCCGATGGACGACGACCTGCTGCATGAGGCTTTCGACCTCCGCCGATCTGGCGGGATCGATGTCACCGAGAGGAAGACATCTCCGGTATGCTTTCGCGAGTATTTCCATACATTCGTATTCGGTCCGGGAGTGGGTGAGGGTGTCGATGTTGCCGATCGTTTGATAGCACGTCCCC
>JBBPMC010000758.1:3147-16826 GCA_038090115.1 Strobilomyces echinocephalus
TCCTCCCTAAGGCACACCCAGCCTAGATTCCAACAACTCCCTCTATCCTCTCCATAGAGCTCTTAGTTGCCAAGTGGTAACCTGAGGACTTAGGTCTTAGGGTTGTATCAACGACAAGCTCGTCTTTCATGACTTGCAGAGCTTCGAGGCTGGTAGCGTAGCCGAGTTCGTGCGGTTGAAGAAGTTCATCGCAGACCATGCAAAGACACTCAGCTGAAAAAATGGATTCACGCCATATGGCAAGTGGGCTGGTTATGTCACATGATGTCGATGACATTGCATACAGGTATTGCATCCCAATAGACAAACTCGACCGGGCAATCCAACGCTCAGAGGAAATGTTCTTTGATGAATGTGACCCTCACAAAGGTGAATGGTCCATCACTGTGGTCTTCTGTGACTGACATTGGTGGTCATCTCAGTTCCTGTTGTAGTGCTATTCACGAAGTTTGATGCACTACTGCCTGTTGCACTGGGAAAGTTATCTGTTAATGATAGACAGCTGCCCAAGCAAGAATGGGTAGCCAAGGCAGAGGGCCTTATTGATGGAATATTTGCCAAGGCTGATGTATGGGGCCATCTTGTGTAGTTGAAGTATGCACCTCAGTCTTTTGTATGGATTAGAGGTTGGTGGTATATTACTTTACATGGATTGTCATGTGATCACTATACTGGTTTTGGATTGCCAGACATGCACAAGCCCAGTGGGGGATGCCATGAACTGTTGGAAACCACCAGCATTGTACTTGAGCAAGAAGCTCTGCAAATGTTATTGGTCTCTGCCCAGGAAGTAAACATAGGACTGTGTGTGAAATATGCAGTCATGGAGTGAGTGTGAATAGCATTTATTGATAAGCTGACAGCTGATGTTCTAATTGCAATACAGCCTGATGAAAGAACTGATAGAGTGAAAAGCTCACTACTTTCCATAGCTAAATCAAGTATGGTTGAATTGGAAACACTGCCCCTATGGTTCCCTCATCTTCAGGTGAGAATGGCACTTATATTAAATTATATACTAAAATGAATTCTTGGTTGTGAATATTTTATTGACAATGATAGTCAGTAAGTTGTTCATCAAATAGGATTGTTGCATGTGATATATTGATGACTTGTATCAATTTTGATATCCTTCTAAAAATTTCAGCTAGTCAGTGATTTTTGATGAATCTTGAGACAACAAGCATACTAATTCCATATCCCCTTTGTAACCCACTCTACTCTGGACATTATAGTTTGTGAGTGATGTATTGTGGCATGTAGATAGGGTGACTATGCTGACCATGCCATCTCTTCATCTTGCTCTGGACATCATAGGAGGTGAGTTGTGCATTGTGGTTGAGGTAACCATGCTAACCATACCATCTCTCTCCATCTTGTTCTGGACATCATAGCTGGTAAGTTGTGCATTGTGGCATGTGGTTGAGGTGACCATGCTAATCATGCCATCTCCTTTCTCCACTTTGCTGTGGATATTATAGGAGGTGAGTTATGCATTGTGACATGTGGCTGGGGTGACCATGTTGATCATGTTATCTTTTCATTCATCCTGTTGTGGACATCATAGTCTGTGAGTTGTGTATTGTGGCATGTGACTGGGGTGATCATGCTGATCATGCCATTTCTCTTCTTTTCCCTGCTTTGGACATTATAGTGGGTGAGTTGTGTGGCATGTAGTTGGGATGACCATGCTAACCATGTCATCTCCTTTCTTCATTTTGCTCTGGATATCATAGGAGGTGAGTCATACATTGTGATATGTACATAGTTGGAATAATCACTAACTATACCATTTTCCCCCTTTACCTTACTGTGGACATCATAGTCTGTGAGTTGTGCATTGTGGTATGTAGTTGAAGTGACCATGCTGACCATGCTGTTTCTACTCTCCACCTTGCTGTGAACATTATAGTCTGTGAGTTGCATGTTATGGCATATAGTTGATGTGACCATGCTAACCATGCCATCTCCCCTCTCCATACTGCTATGGGCATTATAGTGGGTGAGCTGTGCATTGTAGCATATAACTGAAGTGACCATGCTAATCATGGCATCTCCTTTCTCCACCCTGCTCTAGACATTATAGCGGGTGAGTTGTGTATTTTGGCATGTGGCTGGGGTGATCATGCTGACCATGCCATCTCCCCTTTTCACTCTACTGTGAACATCATAGGAGGTGAGTTGTACATTGTAGCATGTGGTTGGGGTGACTATACTGACCATGCCATCTCCCTTCTCCACCTGCTTTGGACATCATAGTTTGTAAGTTGTGGCATGTGGTTTGAATAACCATGTTGATCATGTCATTTTCTTTATTCATCCTGTTGTGGACATTATATATAGGAGGTAAGTTGTGTATTGTGGCATGTGGCTTTAGTGACCATAGTGATCATGCCATTTCACTTCTTCACTTACTTTGGACATTATAGTGGGTGAGTTGTATGGCATATAGTGGGGGTGACCATGCTAACCATACCATTTCATTTCTTCATCTTGCTCTGAATATCATAGAAGGTGAGTTGTACATTGTGGCATGTGATTGGGGTGACCATGCTAATCATGCCATTTCCCCTCTTTACCCTGCTGTGAACATCATAGTCTGTGAGTTATACATTGTGGCATGTGGTTGTGGTGATTATACTAACCATGTCATCTTCCCTCTCCATGCTGTGGACATTATAGTCTGTGAGTTGTGCATTATGGCATGTAGTTTGGGTGATTATGCTAACCATGCCGTTTTCCCTCTTCACCTTGCTATGGATATCATAGTCTGTGAGTTGTACATATATTGTGGCATGTGGTTGGGGTGACCATGCTAACCATGCTATCTCCCTTCTCCATCCTGCTGGGGACATTATAGTCTGTGAGTTGTACATCATAGCATGTAATTGGAGTGACCATGCTAACTGTTACGCTTGGAAGATTCCTAGCGTAATAACCTAGCGGAGCACTTCGTCAAGAGTGAAGTAAAGACTCTGAGAAGTTGTCCTAAGCAGCGTCGGCTGAACAAAGGGTCTCACACGAGAGCGATAGATGTCAAGTGTGGAGGATGCTAGATTGCTAAGCTAGGAATGGTAGCGGAAATAGAATAACTACTAGTCAACCATGGCGAGTAGTGCAACGGACTGGCATCAACTCTAACCCAGTCAAGAATAACCCGTGGTCAACCGTGACCTCTCTACTAGCCAACCGTGGCAGGTAGACGGCTTCCTCCATTGAGGAGCGGATACAATGGCAGTCGTCAAGAGGCCAAGGGAGCTGTCTTCCTTTACTAGGAACGACTTTGGTGTCAGCTGGACAGAGCGGCATCCTCAAAGAGGAGCGGATACAGTGACAGTCATGGATGGCCAAGGATCCCAGCCCACAGGGCAGCATGGCATCCTCAAAGAGGAGCGGATACAGTGGCGAGAGCCAGAGAGGTCAAGGGAGCTGTCCATATCTAACCCAGGAGTTGTTGTACTGCAGTAGAAGGTGGAGAACTAGCTAAGGAGCTACGGTGTTGGACGTCCTACTTATATAGTGGTATCTAAAAGGGGTGGGAACCTATCAGGGTCTGAGGGTTCTACTAAATATGGTCTAGGGCGTCTGTTGTCAAGGTGAAAAGGATCAAGAAAGGATCACAAAGGCTGTGATCAGGAACGGAGTCCATCAGGAATGATGGTTACTGCGGGAACACGGAAAGGATCACAAAGGCTGTGATCGGGAACAGAGTCCATCAGGAATGATGGTTACTGCGGGAATGGGAGTCCATCAAGAATGATGGTGTCTGTGTGGGAACGGGATCCATCAGGAGTGATGGTGACTGTGCGGGAACGGAATCCATCAGGAGTGATGGTAACTGCACAGCGTTCTGTGTAGGTATGGTTTCGTGGGAAGGGAGAAAAGACTGTGGAGGTTCTCCTTCAATGACGGCGCTACCGGCGCTATTGGATATGTTTGTAACACTAACCATGCTATCTCCCTTCTCCATCCTAATGTGGGTATCATAGAAGGTAAGTTATCTATTGTGGCATGTGGCTGAGATAACTATGCTGATCATGCCAACCCCTCTCCATCCTCTGGACATTATAGAATGTGAGTTATGCATTGTAGCATATGGGGAAACCATTCTAATATGGGGAAACCATTCTAATTTTCCTTATACTTCATGTGAATATTATTTCTTATTAACTATATTACAGCTAGTAAGTTTTCAAACTATGTTTTGCACTTTTTGTTGAACTTCAATGTATAGAATGTATGATCAATAGTTATTCTCTGAGGCTATTCATAATGCTTTATAGATGGTATAATTTATTAGTTTTAGACATCACTATATTCATTTTTTATGATTCAAGGAGGTTTGTCTATCTAGCAAAGTTGTGCCATTATTTAAACAATTACCCATAGCTGTTGTCTACTACACAGGCATGTGCTTTTATTTATTTAGTATTTGGTATTAATATTTCATTTATAGATTTCAGCTACCCAATAGGAACTACATGCTATTGCACCACACAATTTGGTAATCCTATTTCTATTCCATTCAATTTTATATATAATTTCATTTTATATCAGGTTCCTTTCTTCTCCTGGAGGCAACTTCTTCAAGCTGATGTTGGTATGTCATGCATTTCTTATATATTTATATTTGTATATGATTTTTTGCCATCATAAGATATTATTCTAATATCAGAATACTCTTTCTTCTCGCATCAACAACATGACCCTCAACCACTGACTTCTGCAGCTCAGAAGTACAAGGCTTCCACTCATCCTATTGCAATACAGGGAGCATTGAAAGACTTCTCTGAGCAATATGTCAGATTGTCTTTGAAAGCAAAGGTGGAGAAGCTAACAACTATTATTTTGCAAAATCACATGTAAGCTAAATATACTGTTTAACATGCCCTGTGTTGAGCTGTCTTCCTATAGGCCATCTATCAATTAAAACAAGTGACCTCCCCTAAAGTTGTGGTCTTTCATTTCCTGAGTAGTGTATGTAAAGAAGTTTAACCATAGCAAAAATTCTACAAAGGAATCAGCTTCTGCAAGTCTATTGTGGTTTATCATGACATTACTATGTAAATATTTTTTTTCTATGCATTCTATCAATTATTTCACATTTCAAACTTTTTTTGAATGTCTAACATGCACTATATATTGAATTGTATTAAGATCTCCCATGCAAAAGAATCAGTCAAAGACAGTGCCTGCATAGAGCTTACCATGGTAGCAGTGCAGAAGTGCCAATTCCCTGACTCCCAAAGACAATACAACAAGATGAGCTTTAATGCACCCAACAACCTCTCTTTTAGTACTCATCAGCAGTCAGATTGAGATGTCTTTGAAGTATCATGCTGTTACAATGTGGCAATTGTAATACAAGATGGATGGTATCCCGGCCACCGAAAACGGCCTTGGGTGGATCTGAATGAGTTCCGATTCAACACCGCTCATGTCCAAGAAAACTTTTGCTCACCTCGAAACTGCATGAATCTTTAGGATCACTATGTAGTACGATACTCTGTTATACACTATCGTCTGAATCTTCTTTACTTGCTCCATGTATTTGCCGATAACGAGGGTCGGAAAAAAAACTATAGTCTGGGTCAGACAGTCAATTTGGACACATTGTTGCCAGTTGGATGTCGCCACACCAGAAGGACCGTATGACGGCCGTAAGAGAACGGGGTGACTCACAGATTCACAGAAGCGCCTCTTCGCAAGTTCCTTCCGTTGTGATTCGTATGCTGGATGAAACTGGCATCAACTAGAGAACTTGTTGCAATGTATCCAGCATCTCTGGCGAGTCCCGATCTTCCTAGTTCAAATAGCGTCTGTTCCAGCTCTCCCTCCTTGTCTTCGTGGACCTCGGCCATCTTGTGTGCTTCTTCCTGTTAGCATCGTTTTAGTCACGGAGACGAGGTGATGACCTTGTTTGACTGCACCTTTGCAAATTGTAGTCTTCTACCTGCTGCATGCCATCTTGTCTTTCAGCATTTGAACCTCGCCTATAGCGCATCCGCCACCTTTTGAGCATCTGAGAGGGATCCGTTCATGCACACGAGTTCGACTTCACGACTCCTGAGGATGGCCACGTCGGCACCGTGGTCTTCAAGAAGACGTGCATGCGTCAACCTGAGCTTAGACAGACTCTACACGATGGAGAGAAGGTTCGGAAGGCAAGCTGACCTCATTGGACTTGTTGGCCTTGTACGCGGCGTCATCGACGAGCGATCGTCAACAAAACACTCGACACACCATTCCTATCGTTCTCGCCTCGCCGCCTCCACCTGAGCCTCCAACGAAACAACCTTTTCTCTCAGTTCGTCCATGACCAACACTCTGGGTTCCAACGCCAGTTTCTCCTCGCGAAGAACTTCGAGGTTCGCACGTCTGTCCTTATACCTCCCCAGCTCCACATCAAGTTTTACGTTCGTGGTCTCGACCGAGCGCATGTATGAGGCCTGGCGACATCGCAAGGGACCACCAAATCCAGATCGCCCTCGAACTGCTTGACGTACACCTCACGCTGGCACAGCGTGGTCTCGAGCTCAGACTCGGCGGCCTGGACGATGTGGAGGGCGCGAGGTGCGAGGAGAAGGCTTGGATGCGTTGGTGGCGCTTGGAAATCTAGTGGTGTGGGTCTGTGAGGGGGTGAGAGGGCTGGGCGTAGTGGGTGCAGGGGACTGACCACGCTCGAGCTCGGCCATGAGCGTTGCGTTTCATGCGGGAGCCGTCGGCAAAGACGGGAGGACACACATGACGACTAAACTGAACGACGAAGGTTGGGGGTGGGCAAAGCCCACCCACAGCACATGATGCTTACATCAGCCTATGGCCCTCTATTTCCGGCAAAATGCCATGGCACGACCTTGTACAGCATTAACTTGCAATGTAACGACTGTTGATGCAAGAAGGAAAAATGATACAGATGAAGTGATTAACAGGATGTACTGAACAGATCTTGAAAATACTTGTGTACACGTGAAATACACCATGGCCAAGTGTAAGAACTCAGATAAGACAACTGAAAACGAAAAAACGAGTCAGTACAAATTGATTAATCAGGGAACAGGCATATTTTTCCTGCATGGAGCGAAGCATAGAGTGCTCTCGTTTGACCCCGGCTGGGTTGATGATGTTGGTAGCCCCTATGACGCATGGATCCTCAGGCACGTCCTGTCCGATGCAGACGCACCTGGCCGTACTCAACACTTGTACGTGTCTCAATCCCTCTGTCCTGCTCTTTTGAGCATTCGCACTCCAATGGTATCAATAAAATTGCCATATGTGCAAAAAAAGTATGTTCTCCCGGAACAATACCCAGGCCTTCATGGACGAGATGTTTGATGAAGAGGACCATGTACACATTCGTGAAGAGGCTCGCCGACTCGACTCGTCTGGGATTGAATCACACCGACGTGAAATGCTAATCAAGCATGGTGAAGAGCGGGCGGCAGCTACACGACAGAAAGCAGCGGACCATGCTGAAAAGGTGGCAAAGACAGATACATATTTCTCAACCATATATCTTGTCACAGACAGAAATAAACTCACGGCAATGTCGAATGCGTTGCTCTGCGACCAAATTGAGCTCCACCGCAGACCCGGAACCGAGAACAATATTCCAAAGAAAACACACATGCGATCGAAGAAGGAGCGATTCGGGGTCTTGACAATGCTTGTCGAGCGCTATGAGGCACATCAGAGAGGTGAGGAGTTGATGGAAAATGTGGGTTTCATTCCATCCGAGCCATTGGTAGCGAGTACAACACCCGAAGAGTCAACAAAACTCATTTAACACAGTCATAGAATATACTACCGTAGTGAATCGACGACTATCCTATAGATTGCTCTGTTTTTCGCGCGATAACATCAATGTGCCATGATTTTGGGTTAAATAGGGGTTTTCTGCTTATATAAGCGTCACGCGCTGTGGGTGGGCTTCGCCCACCCCTTCGGAAGGTGGAGCTGACCATGAAACATGTCCCCACCGTTTCTGGGCGTAGCCCCATTCTTGTGTTGAAAAGTCGTATGCCGCGGGACGCAACTTGCAGGTGAGGCGAGACGATGCGGCAGATGTTATTCGCGATAGTGGACAAGGTACGGTACGAGCGCGCGACTACGAGATAAACTAGGTACTGTACAGTTGTTAGGTAAGCGAATGATTCTACTCTAACATCTTGTGGGGTTTGATGGGCTAGCAACTACAACCCACGCTAGCAGCGATGCCAAGGTCCCACCGCTCAGTCGAAGAAGAACACGCCGGTCACAACAAAACTCCAATTGCGACGGGGATCGAAATGGATTATCGCGAATTCTACGGCAGACACAAGTTGTTGGTAGCCAACCGGGGAGAAATAGCAGTGCGGGTCATCCGCACAGCCAAGCATCTCGGGATACGTGCCGTCGCCGTCTACAGTCCTTCTGACGCCCTTGCTCCCCACGTGTCGCTGGCCGATGAAGCTGCCCTTTTGAGGGATACATCTAGGCCCTCTGTCGAGCACGCAGAGTCCGCGTTGTATCTGTCGCCTTCTGCGATCGTCTCCGTGTGCAAGGACAGGCATGTGACGATGGTTCACCCTGGGTACGGCTTCCTGTCCGAGAACGCAGGCTTTGCTCTGGCTGTCGTGGAGGCCGGAATGATCTGGCTAGGACCACGGCCGGACGTCATTCGCACCACATCAGGATTTTAGCAAAAGTCTATTTTCGACTTATGTCATCTAAATCGACTGTAATTTGTTGCGAAGCACGACGAGCTGAATCAGGCCGCCAAGATCATTAGACCACGTACATAGTGCTTGCCAGAGTGACTCGGCTGACTTATGGGTCTCACACAACTTGGAACCACACAAATGTAGCAGCAGCAACAGTCCATATCTTCGGTAGAACTAAATACAGCACGGATAGTCCAGGATTAAAAAATAGCGTAGAAATGGTATAAACGAGATCAACGTCGACCCCATTACCCTCAAGGAGTTCGTGGCATCAACGAACATTGTTGCACGGCAGCGAGATGTCACTGAGGGTGTCAGAGTTTGTGATAGCTTTGATCCGACTTCACAAAGGACTCACCATGATCAGCGAAAGTCGAAAAGGTCTCCATAATCACTGTCGTCTCCAACAGAGTCCATGGATGGCACGGCCGCCGTCCCATTCTTTACATACTTCTTGGTGTCGGCAATAATAAGCGCAAAATTGTCTTCACTTAGCACGTTGATAGGATTGAGAAAATTACGCGTCCTGTCACCCCAAATGGCTTCATTGAACTCAAACTGGGACCCTTTCTCCACGGACGCAGACCATACGATGCCATGCTTGGTCTCCTCCTGAGTGAACGAGATGTGATCGTCTACGATGTATTTGAGAACACGATAAACCTGTTGAACAATTAGATAGAGAATGTGATAGTAGATTGGATGGCATACCGCTGCACAGGCCAGAGCAAGCGCTCCGCGAGGGCCATGAAGCTCGCCCTCCAATCCTGGGAATTCCATTCGTCCTTGAATGAAATTGAAGTGGGCGGCGAATGTTTGGAGGACCAGCGGAGACCTCCACATCCCAGTCCAGTCCTTGACCTTGTCACCTTTGATCTGCGCAAAAAGAAATCGATTCTTTTGGAGCATATCGGTCGTGAATGCAGTTTGCACTTCAGGATTCATGAAGTCGTCGTCCTCAGCAAAAAATGCCGTGATCGCTCCAATGGCTGCGGATGCCAACCCTGTACGCCAGTTGTTGAGGTTTTGTTTCGCCTAATAGATGATCAGTCAATGGAGGCGACAAGGATGGGGGAATGTATGATGTGGAAGACGGCACCACTGGAGGTGACAGTGTGCTCAATTTTCCCGGCATAGACGACATCCCAAATCTCTTGTAGGACAGGGATGAACTTGTCGGTGTTTATCACCCAAGGATTGTCGTAACCAGCGACATAGTGGGCGAGGGCAGAGATGAAAAGGCGTCGCCAGATGTTGTCAGCCGTTGCACCCTCAGGGAGGTCCCCGTTGATGTATTTGTTGTTTGCACCACTCTCTGAGCGCTGGGCTGCACCGGACTTCTTTACTCGTTTGGAGGGGTTCTCCCCGTCCTCCACCGACTTTGATGAATCGTGGTCAGCGTGAGGAAATGTACACAGACATGACATACTTCATCTTGTTTCATTTTGCGCTTGGAGCGGGGAGCCCGAACCGAACTTGCTGACTATAATATATTGTAGTTAGCACGAGCAAAGAAATACTACAAAATGCACGTACATTGTCTTCCTGCTTTACTTTACGTTTGGAGTGGGGTGCTGATACTTTCTTGCGCGCAGGGGCGGGTTGGGAGGGAGGGGGCGTGCGTTCATCAGGTTCGGAGCTACTAACGACCTCAGCGACACTCTGGCAGATAGTACCAATCAGCCACATATGCACGGACAGCTTAAAAGGAGCTTACCATATTGGCCGTTTTTTGAGTGACCACATTGTGAGATCCATCTGGTAACAACTTACGCTCAGCCCCATCAGTCCCATCAATGTAGTCAATGTCAGCGGAGAAGGTACTAGGAGCAGGAGTCGTTCGAGTGGATACAGTGGTGGAAGCTGGAGTAATGGGGGGGGCTCTCCTGCCCGTTCCGATAGTAGACGTAGACTTCGTAGACTTGATGTAGCGGGTGGTTGCTGAGCGTTGAGAACCGAGAATGGTATGAAGGGATTTCGACGAGGCAAACTTGTCAGCCCAATCCGTTATTCCTGTGAACTTGCCCTTTGCGGCATGACTATCATGACGGTAATAGGAGTCGATAGAATCCCAGTAAAAGAGGATCGTTTCTGTGAGTAGGATCATATATGAGGGAGGGAAAACAACGAACACTGATGGGTTTCCTTTTTCAGGCCCAGGCAGCTTCTCCGTGTTTCCCCTGTCAGTCCAATCGGATTCCTGAGCGCCTCATGCTGTCTGAACGGCCTCCCGCGTACGTGTCTTTTGCGTCCGCTTCTTTTTACTTGATGGCTGGGTGAGTTCGGCATTACCTTTGTCCTCACTACCTTCATCATCCCCTGTTGGTACAGCGCATGAGTGCACGGGCCATAGGTTCTGTCAGCAAGCCGACCTACCAGACATCTGCTCATCACTTCCTACATCACCGTCACTGCTCTCATCCCCAATGACTTCCCCACCTTCATCGACATCCATCTGGGGCTGTACTGGGGGCTTTAACACGAGGCGGGGTCGAGGCTGAGGAGGGTCGGCAAGGATGTCTCCTTGTGCTTGCTCATTGCAGTCAATGATCTCCGCAATCCGCTTGATACCCTGTTTGCGAGCAGCAGCTTGTTCTTGCCTCACTAATTCAGCTTGAGCATCATCGGCTTGTTTTTGCTCTGAGGTACGTCTCTTTTGCATGGTCTCGAGGACAACTTGGCCGGGGTGCTGACTGGCTTTTTTTGCGCGTGTTGTAGGGCGTGTCATGAGTGGAGCAGAGAAAAAAAAAGGCCAAGGACTTGTTTAGCACACGGAGGTAAATGAGACGTCCCTGGCCATTGAATTTTTGGGTTCAAATTGTGCTTAGTGCCCATGTCGTTGGCGCCTCAACTCGCGTACATTTGCTATTGATTTTATCGGACTTCAGCACTTCGCCTTGTGTCCTCTGCCACCTAGTAAAATTTCTACTCTCTACTTTCAATCTCCCGCTAACAGGACGCTCTTCCATCTTCTTTCAGATGGATTCTCACTCGTCTACTTCCCACCACCGCCGTGCATTTACTGTGCGCAGGATTCCTTGTCCCTATGCAAATTGTCAGCGCTGGTTCAAGACTGTTCCTGGTCTAAAACACCATCAGTCCGCTGCGCATGGACACTCATTCAACACGTCTGCGGAGCCCACTCATCCCCTCTCTCATACCAATCCCCCAACCAAACCTGCCCCTGGAGTTCTTCGAGACTATCATGACTATCTTACCGGTATTGTGTTCACTCTCGTCTAATTCCACATTAACGACATTTTACCTAGGCGACAAATGTGATTCCAATGGCCTACACATCCCGCCCAATTCTCCACCACCTCCTATCGACAAAAATCCTAATGACTGGTCGCCCTATGGCTCTCGCTTGCGATTCGAAACGGCTGACTTTCTTTTTCGGACGGCTGAGATGTCAGCGAAACAGGTCGACTCCCTATGCGAGCTATGGGGTCACTCCTTGCAAACAGATGGTGCTCATGAAGACAGCGACTTGAAACGACCTCCATTCATTGACCATAAAGAGCTGTATGAAACGATTGATGCAACACTACTTGGGGATGTCCAGTGGGACAGTTTTCGGCTCCGATATAGCGGCGAGCGACCTGCTGAAAATATTCCACCTTGGATGAACCAGACGTATGAATTTTGGTATTGCCCAGCCCGTGCTCTCACCGCTAGTATTCTCTCGAAGTCGGATTTCCATGGCGAATTTGATTATTCTCCGTTCCGTGATTTTTCCATCAATGATCATCAACGTCGTTATCAAAACTTCATGTCAGGTGATTGGGCCTGGCAACAAGCGGTGTGATACTATTTTACTTATAAAATTACGAATTGACCTTGGAATAGGATGAGATTGCCAAGGATGAATCATGCGTCGGTGCAACTTTCGTGCCGATCATACTCGGAAGTGACAAAACGACGGTTACTGTCGGAACCGGACAGTCAGATTACTGGCCAGTCTACCTCTCGATTGGGAACATTCATAATAATGTTCGCCGTGCGCATCGCCAGGGTGTGGAACTGCTTGCATTCCTTGCAATTCCCAAAGGTGAGTGCCCTTCATCAGTGATCACACCTAATGAAGTACTATTTGCTAATGTACAGTACAGCGGCCAAAAAATACTCAGACGATCCTTTATTCCGGCGCTTCAAGAAACAGCTATTCCACATGGCGATGTCACGGATTCTCTCGTCGCTGAAGCTGGGTATGTTGACACCACAAATTATGAAATGCCCTGACCAGCATTTCCATCGTGTTATCTTTGGTCTGGGACCCTACATCGCTGACTATCCCGAACAAGTCCTCCTGGCTGGTATTGTACAAAATTGGTGCGGAAGGTCAGTTAGTTCTGAATTCTGTTGAGCATCACTAACTATTCATTTTGACATAGATGTATCGCTTTTCCTAACAATCTGGATGGCGGTGGTGGACTGCGCACCTTAGAGCTCACGCATGCGCTCAAATCAGAGTTTGCTACCGGTGTCTTGTGGGACGAATGGGGAATTGATACCAACGTCACCGTATGTTCACTCATACCTATTATGTTCAAATTCAAAACTTACTAATGTAAACCTTGTAGACATTCACTGATGATTTTCCCCGTGCTGATATTCGTCAGCTGCTTGCCCCTGATATCCTCCATCAGCTAATCAAAGGTACATTCAAGGACCATCTCGTTGAATGGGTAGGGGATTATCTCGAGCGGAGGTATGGCTCCACTGGCGCAAAGGACCGGCTTGCCGACATCAGTAAAACACCCCCCCCTTGTGCAGGCCTACATATATCCATACAGTAATGTACAGACCACAGATCTACAGCTAGGTTACCCTCTGTGCAAAGCTGTACAGACACTGTACAGACCGTCTATATCATGCAAATATCTGTGGGTCTGTACATGGCTGTATGGGGCTGTACAGGTCTGTACAGGTCTGTACAGCTATTGGCAAATATGATAAATTAAAAAAATCTTCTCT